>LVTN01000597.1:156692-179813 GCA_001649415.1 Musa itinerans | reverse complement strand
GGAAGTTCACCAGAAGCTCGTCGGAAGAAGCAATTGACGTACCGGAACTAGAATGCTTAGAATATGTCTTAGGAATCATAGTTAGTATATAATTGGAGTTGGAATTGGGAGGTAATCCCATCAACTCTATTAGGGGCCAACTGGGCCCGAAGTTGGGCTGGTTTGGGCCAGATTCAAGGCCCAACCAGAATGCTAAAAGCTTGGCCGGCGGTGGCACCACTTGGGAGACTCAGTCTCCTAAGTGGTCTGGGCGGTGGTACCGTTGGCAACAAATGCTGCCAGCGGTGGTATCGCCCGGTGCAGTGTCAGTGTCAGACTGACACGGGTGGTGGTACCGCCCGTGCCCTAAACCCGGGATGAGATATTTTTAGGCTCCAAGTTTGAATCAACTTGAAGCCTATAAATATCCCTCTCATCCCTAGTTAAAACACACAAGCACAGAGAGATTAAAAGTGAGAAAATACTGTTGCAATCATAAGTAAATCCCCTTCTCTAGCTTAAACTTAGATTTCTGTTTAGAGAGGAGTGTGTGTGCTTGTAAGGGTTATCTCCTAAACCCGGTAAAAGGAGAAGAGGGGTGTAAAAGGTGGTTGGTCTTCGCCTATTGAAGGAAGACCGATAGTGGATGCCCGTGGCCTCAACGGAAGAGGAATCGGCGAAGTGGATGTAGGTAACAACGACCAAACCACTATACCGCTGCACTAATTACGAAGTTGACGTTTCCAAAATTTCGTAAGTGCCTTCAATACATTTACGAACATGTGTTTCAAGTTAAGTTTCCAAAATTGGCTTTCAACGTATGAAAAGATTTTACGAAGTTGACGTAATTTTTACCACTGCACTAATTCCCCCCCCCCCCCTCTTAGTCCCGCTCTTGATTGTAACAATTACTTGATACATTTCATGAGTTGTTTGATGATTTTAATTAGTTAGTAAAAAATATATAATGCAAAGAAAAAGGGGATCATGCTTTTCTTTCTAGTGATTTTGAAAAATTAAAAATTTGATCATGACAATTGCATGTTAACACCTTGCAATAAGCAATAATGTGTATCTTGATAATTTGTGAATTGCTTTTCATTTTCAAACGATGATGTAATGCTTTTGTATGAAAGATTAGGGCATCACACAAATTGAAACTAAAAAGAGAATGCATTTTATTTTGGAAATTTCTCTATTCTATTAAGTTTTTAATAAGAGATTAAAAAATCTATTTACGTCATTTTGAATCTCTTGAAAGTGATTTTGATAATTTGAATTTGAATGAGTTTTATCCAAATCTTACACTTGATACTTGAAATTTTTTATAAATCATGATCTTAATGACTTGAGATTACTTATGTATGAATCAAGTTCTCCTATGTTTCTTTTTGCTATAGAGAAGTTTTTATCCGAATAATGATCTTGATTTCTCGATATTTGATACTTGAGATTTTTTTTGTGAGTCAAGATCTCTTATGTTTCTTTTTTCCATTTACTAAAGTGAAAAATTATCTAAATGAATCATGATTGTTCTTTTGATTACAACTTGAAAGTTTTCTATGAATCAAGAATTTTCCTTCCACTAAAGAAGAGAGTCTCTTCATCTAAATGAATCTTGATTCTTTCACTTAATATTTATTATGAATCAAGATTTTTCATTAATTGTCTTCCTACAATTCTTCTTGGTAATTACTAAAGAAGATATTTATTCAAATTAACCATGATATGTCACTTGACTTTTTGATATTTATGACTTGAATTTTATTATATATAATTGTCTAATATTTATAATTTGTATATCTCATAATATGATTGAATCATTGATGTAAAAAAAGGGGGTTTTACACTATTATACTCTTCCCTTATTTTTGACAATAACAATGGAGAAGAAAGTCTTGCTAGCTTGGGCATCGCAAAGAAAAACAAAATTGCTAACTTGTACATTTTAAGGAGAAAGAATTGTTAGCTTACACACTTCAAGAAAAAAAAAATTGCTAAACTTGTACATCTCAATAAAGAAAAAATTGTTAGCTTGCAAAGAAAAGAAAAACTTACTAGCTTGCACATCTCAAAAGAGAAGAAAGAATTTGCTAGCTTGCACATCTCAAGAATAGCAAAAATTGCTAAACTTACACATATCAAGAAAGGCAAAATTACTAGCTTGCAAAGAAAGATAAAACTTACTAGCTTGCACTTCTCTAAAGAGAAGAAAGAATTTGCTAGCTTGTATATCTCAAGAATAGCAATAATTACTAACTTGCACAACTTAAAAATTGTTACTAGCTTGTATATTTCAAAATATTACTAGTTGAACTTTTATCCTTTTTGTTGATGACAAAGGGGGAGAAGTTATGATGATGATCATGCATGGTACGATGAAATTTTATATTTTAAAATTATTGTGATTATTTGAAATTATGCAAGCAATGATGAAATACTCATGAGTTTAAAGGTTCTATCAATATGGTATATTGATAGGGAGAGTTTAGTTAAACTCCGTCATCAATTGGTTGTCATCATAAAAAAGAGAGAGATTATTGAATTTCATATTTTGATGATGAAATTAATTGATAAAGTTATGATCTAATGTGTGTTTAAGTGACGTAGGACTAGCTTTAATCAAGGAAAGACAAATCGATTAAAGTAGTAGAATCAGAGGTTGGGCCGGAATGGAACATGCCAGAAGATTGGATGTCGAGTTGGAGGATTGGTCAATATGTCAACAAAAGGCTTCGTGCCATGAGTTCGAGCATCAGGCCAAAAGAATCAGAAATTATGCTAAGGAGATCAGAAGTTGTAGAGGTCAACATGTTGATTGGGCAATACGCCAAAGGAGAGGACGATGCATTGAAAGGATGGACGAAGCGCCAAAGGGTCAGATGAAGCACCGAATGAACCAATGACATGTCAAACAACATGTGATTCATGCTTGTAATCTATCATGTCTTGATTGAAGTAGTATAGGTTGTAATTGAGTTAGTTTTGAATGTAATTAGGTTACCTTAATTAGGGGCCATTGGGCTTGATATGGGATTGATTTAGGTCCATTGGGAGGCCCATTCAATGACCCAAAAGTTGGGTCAGGCGATGACACCGCCAGAGGCTCAGTCTCCAAGAGCTTAGTCTCTGAGGCTATCAGTCTGCAAGCAGTGGTACCGCTAGTATCCCGAAAACCCAAGATGAGATCGTTTTGCCTCCAAATTTAGATCTATTTAGGGTCTATAAATACCCCACTCATCCTTGCTAGGTTAACACATGAACTGAGAATATAAATTGAGGAAAATGCTATTGTAATCTTGCGAAAATTCCTCTCCTCTAGCTCTAAGTGTTGATTTTAGTTTAAGAAAAAGATGAGTGGCTTGTAAAGGTTATCTCCTAAACTTGTAAAAAGGAGAAAAGGGTTGTAAGAGGGTAGTTGATTTTTTTCCATTAAAAAAAGATCGATAGTGAAAGCCGGTGGCCTCGACGGAGGAGGAATCGGGAGTTGATGTAAGTCACGATGATCGAACCACTATAAATTTGGTGTGCACTCTCTTTTTGCTCTTCATTACTATTGTTCTCTATTTTAATTGCTTATTACACTTACTTCAAGTGAAGCACACTTTCAATATTATTTTTGATACGGGCTTTATCAAAATGATTTTTCTAAATTATCAAAGTTTCCCGATAGCACTAATTCACCCCCCTCCCCTCTTAGTGTCGATTTCGGTTCTAACAAAGATCCCTTCCAAACTGTTAGGATCCAAAAGTAATGATAATACAAAAGACAAAAGATTTAAATAATTTCTCTCTTGAAGAACTTATCGGGTCTTTAATGACCTATGAAATGACTTGTATTGAACATGATGAACATGAGAACAACCTTTCAAAGAACAGGAAGGATTTGACACTTAGAATAAAAGAAGACCACTTGAGAGAAAACTCAAGTAATGATGATAATGACCTTGAACTCCTCATAATAAAATCTAAGAATAAAAATAAACTTAAAAAGGATAAAATAACTTGCTATCAATGCAATCGACTAGGGCACTTCAAAAGTAAATGTCTGCAATTGATGAAAAAGAAGCTGACAAAGAAGAAGAAAGCATTCAAGATAATATGACATGAATCAAGTATATCTTAAGACAAGGAGCAAACCAACAAAGACGAGGTGACGAACTACGCTTTGATATGTCTTGACAACAAGGTAAGTGACTCAACCGAAACCCCTTTACCTTACTATGAAATTACTTGATACATTTTATGAGTTATTTTTAAATTAGTTAGTAAGAAATATAAAATATAAAAAGAAAGGAAGGATCATGCTTCTCTTTCTAGTGATTTTGAAAAATAAAAAAAATAAAAAATGAGCATGACAATTGCATGTTAATTCCTTGCACTAAGTATGAAGAGTTTGATTTACTTAAGAAGAAAAATGTATTACTACAACAAACAATAATAAATATCATTGAAATTAAAATAATTATTAAATAAATTAAATTTTTGATCGAAGATGTTTTAATGTGTTATACTATTGAGCTTGATGATTGTGATGAAACTTATTTTTTGTTTTTGATCCCAACAGTTGGAGTTGGTATCAAAGCTTTGTCATAACAAAACTTATTTTTCATTTTCAAACAATGATGCAATGCTAGGGCATGCTTATAAGAAATCAATCACATAAATTGAAACAAACAAAAAAAGGGGGAATACAATTTTGTTGAAAATTTCTCTAAAGCTTTTCGATTTTTTTTCAACAAGAGATCCTTAGTGAGTAATGAATCCATATATGTTATTTTGAATCTCTTGAAGAAAGTGATTTTGATGATTTGATAATATAAATTTAAATGAGTTTTATCCAAATCTTTCATTTGATACTTGAGATTCTTTTTGTGAATCAAGATATCTTATTTGATCTCCTATATTTTTTTTTGCTATTTACTAAAGAGAACCAAAAGTACTAGCTTACACATCTCAAAAACTTGCTAGCTTACATATTCTAAAGTGATTAAAAACTTGCTAGCTTGCTTGTTCTAAAGTGATATAAAACTTGCTAAATTACTAGCTTGCATATTTAAAAAAAAATTTAATAATTACACTTTTCTCCTTTTTGTTGATGACAAAGGGGCTGAAGTTATGATGATGATTTTAAATTTGAATCATACATAGTATGATGTACTTTAATGTTTTGAAATTATAATGATTTCAAATTATGCATGCAATAATATTGTTTCGACTTCCATTTAAAGGTTATCACTCTTTTTGAATTCGAGTTTACTTTATTTCAATATGACATATTGATAGAGGGAGTTTAGTTTAAACTCCATCATCAATTTGTTATTATCATCCAAAAGGGGGAGATTGTTAAATATCAAATTTTGATGATGAAATCAATTGATAAAGTTATGATCTAATGTGTGTTTGAGTGACGTAAGACTAACTTCAATCAAGGAAAGATAAATCGATTGAAGCAGGAAGAATCAAACATTTGGTTGGAGTGGATCATGTTAAAAGATTGGACATTGGGCCGGAGGACTGGTCAACATGCCAGAAGGACTTCGTGCCGTAAGTTCGGGCATTGGATCAAAAGAATTAGACATTGCGCCAAGATTAGATATTGTGAGGGTCAACATACCGAAGGATCGGGCAATAAACCGAAGGAGAGACAATGCGCCGAAGGTTCGGACGAAGCACCAGATGAACCAATGATATACCAAACAATATAAGATTTATGTTTGCAATTGGTTGTGTCTAAATCGAAGTAAGAGCCCATTGAGTTAGTTTTGAGTGTAACTAGGCTAACTCAAGTAGAGGCCTATTGGGCCTAAGTTGGGGCTGCTTTGAGCCAAGTAGAAGGCCCATTCAGTGACCTATAGATGGGTTAGGCGATGACACCGTCAGAATAGGCGGTGGTATTGCCTAGACAAAATCTCCTAAACTGAGTCAGGTGGTGGTACTGCTAGTGTTAAGTGGTAGTACCGCCAGTACACATGGTTTCCCATGTGTCAGGCTAATGCCTAGCCTGGGCGATAGTACCACTAGTTGTCAGTCTATCATATGGTAGTATCGCCCAGTACTAACGGTGGTACAATCAATACCTTTAAAACCAAGGATGTGACATTTTTTTGCTCTATTTTTGAAGTCATTTGGGGTTTATAAATATCCCACTCTTTTCTACTTAAGACAACAAGAAATTGAGTAGAAAAGAGAAAGAATACTTGAGTGAAAAAGTGTTGTAATCTCTTTTAAAGTTTATAGTCTCTTTCTCCTAGAGTTAGAGGTCTTTCTAAGGGAGGAGTGAGGTCTAGTGTAAAAGAGAAGTTGTAAAGATTCTCTCCTGAGCCTATAAAAAAGAGAAAGAGTTATAAGAGGGTAGTTAGTCTTCATCCATTGAAAAAAGATTGGTAGTGAATGCCAGTGGCCTCGACGGAAGAGGAATCGAGAGTGGATATAGGTCGGGACAACCGAACCACTATAAACTCGATTTGCATTTACTTGATATTTTTCAAACTAATTTACTTGCTCACTTACGAATGCTTTCAAGTTAAATATCTTTCCGATACAGGCTTTTATCGAATGAAAATTTTCAAACCATCGAAGTTTTACAAAAGCACTAATTCACCCCCTCTCTTAGTGTCGAAACGGTCCTAACATAAATATCATAAATCATATCCTTAAGTAATAATAATATTTACATATTATTTGAATTTCCATTGACATGTTAGTTGTGATTCTATGTGTGAATTTGGACACTACATATCTATAACTTAGAAGCCTTCTAAGAGTTTAACTTACTGTAAAGGCTGAGTTTCCAAATATCTTTTGCATGCTAGATCTCCTCTGGATCGAGTTCTGTCATGTAACGGGACATCAATTAAATTTCTTAAAGTTTTTGCTTGTCTGCTCATGAAAGGGCTAGTTGCTTGTTGAAGAGGTTGGCCATGTGGGTGGAGTTCGCGAAGATGAAGTCGACACTTTCTTGAGGTATTTTCAACAAGGGCAAGACATAGGATCAGGGGTGAAGGAGGTTCGAGGGTGAGGAGAAGACTCCATCTCCTCGTAGCGATGGAGAATATAACAATATTTATATAAGTAAAATGGTTAAAAATTATATACTTAAGTTTCCTATCATAAATACTTAGTCTTATAGGTTATTACAGAAATATTTAGGAAAGTTCTTATAAATATTAGTCGTTAGCTGCGTTTGGAAACACATTTATATTAAATTAATATGTAGTTGAAAAAGAAGGCTTGAGTAAATGTGTAGTTATAAAATTCTTTTTGAGTGTTGTTTAGTAAACAATAGATGAAAACTATATTTCAAATATGTATTGACATAAATGTTGTTTAGTAAAATTATATTTGAAAAGTCTACTGAATATTTTATGATAAATTTATCCTTTTTTTTCAAAAGATAAATGACAAGATTAAAACTTAAGACCTTGTGATAAACTATCAAGATTTTTACTAACTAAACTAACTGATATCTTTGAAAATATATGAGATGAGATTTGGAACCCTCAATCTTTGGTAAGAAGGTCTCGTACACTTATCAAATTTACTCTTCTAATATTTTTAATATTTATTCAAAAGTAAATATATATTTTTATTTAAATAAATAAATACATGAATGTAATAATCTTATATAAATTTCGTATGACCCAAATATATAATAAATAAAAATTATAATCATATTAATTGATGTAAAATAATTTTAAAAATAAATAAATACATTTTTATCTTATAAAAAATGTAAATCATATTGATTTCTCACTAAATTATTTTGATATTTTTATAATCTTAGGTAATATCATAGGGTACTTAAATATTTAAAAAATTATATTAGCATCCTACAAATACTAAAATGCTAATGCTATTATGAAGTAGCATCAACATTTGTGTATTTTCAATATAGCATCTAAGTCAGATGTAGTTTAAAAAAATTATCAAACAATAATTTATATTTATGGTATCCATTAGGTTTTGAATGCACATTTCAAATATATTTATAAATACACCTAGAATGTTATAAATATAATCAATTTTATAGATGGCAATACTGGAATTCCTTGGTCTTCGAACGTATTAGGGAGCTTATTACGTGAGTCTCTGTTTACCATTTTTCTCACATTTCTAGAAGCCACAATTAAGTTTCTCAGAGTTTAGCTAATTTTAATTTTTTTGGAAAAAAAGAAAAATGATCCTTTTACTTTTCAAAACAACGCGAGGAGAAATTAGAAATTAAATTGTTTAGGATAAAAAAGAATCCTCGGCCATCCCGTCCTCCATTCGTAAATTAGGAGAACAAGTCACCCGCAGGTCAACCGTGCACGCACGCCGTCCGGCACGAATCCGGAGTACGCGGCAAGGCAATTTATCCCTTTACGCGGTCGAACAGGAACGTAAAACAGGCCGTGTCGATCTGAGAGAGAGAGAGAGAAAGAGTGAGAGAGGGTGGAACCGAATTAATTCCAGTTTCTTTTCCATTGATCCCTCATTTAATCCCCGTGCTCGTCTCTCTCCTCGTCGTCACCTGTTGGGTTTGATTTGATATTGTGGTCCCTCGCAGATCTCTTGATGGGAACCCCGGAATTCCCTGACCTCGGTAAGCACTGCAGCGTCGATGATTGCAGGCAGATCGATTTCTTGCCCTTCACCTGCGACCGCTGCAATCAGGTACTCAAGCTTCACGGGTTCTTTTCTTTAGATGTTTTCTCTCTCGCCCTTGGTTATTGCAACAGACTTTCCGAAAGGGAACAAGAACACCCTGTTTGATTTCAAAATTGGGCTTCTTGCTGTTAAATTTTGAGCCAGGTTTTAATTTAAACGCTTGAGTGCTGAATTTAGTAGTTTAGGATAATAGGCCATGTTGTGCTAACGAAGTACAGTATTTCATATTTGCTCAACGATGAAAGAAAAAGAGGGATCTGCATTTGTGAATGTTTTGCTCAAATGCTGGCTCTGAGAAGTATTGGGCCTTGCTACTCTTTCTTTCATTTTTCCTTTTGCTTGGTCACCCTAAAGATGGATGTAATGTAGGTAACTCATAAACTATACCCAAATTTTCATTCAAGCTCATCTGTTAGTCGAGCAATTTACATTAATTGTCCTGCCCCATGCATGATTCGAACGACATTATGCATGAAGGTTTGCGCAACAGATTTCAGGCCGTCTCTGCTCCATACGTGTAGATTCAACTTTAGGACATTATTTGAGCTATTCTGTAGCACTTTTAGACCTTTTCTGAGCTCCATGCATATTTGCCATCCCACAGTACAACGACACATCTACTTTCTATAGTAAAATCTACTAGCTACATTAGATATGCATGTATCACTGACAAGAAAGACATGAGCTACGTCAGGACTGAAATATGCAAGGTACTTTTTAAGTGTCATTATAAACCCTGTGTTAAAGACTTTTGGCTATTGCTACTTAAGATATGATCAATGCATATCAAGAATGGATGACAAAAATGGACTGATCGATCCGACTCGCTTATTCAAGTTACAGAAAACATAGCAGGTTCAATCTTATTTTTTAACAAGGATAATCTAATTAGTGAATCAGACTAGCTGAGGATCTAGTTCCTGATTTTCTCAGTTGAACCAGTAGTTAGTCCTATTAAAATCTGATAACTTTCATCAGCAGGTTCTCAATATTTAAAAAAGATAAATATCTTGTAATATTTGGATTGTTCGCACTTGATTGATGAGATCCAATAATGTTATAGATTCTCCATCTTTGGCTAAGATTGCATATTGAATTAATATTAGGATTTTCTCTAATCATTGGACTTAGATGGACTGGTCAGAATGGTGATTTTATGTGGGAACTGGCCTGAGTTTGATTGTTTTTGCTTATGGTTCCTAACATACCAAGTGAATGTAAGAAATAAAATGAAAAGGCAGAAGCAATTTGCAGGAACTACAAAATGATTCAGCATTTTGTCGTCTATATAACTTTAGATGTGGGATCAATATCTCGGATCCATGGTAGTAGGGTGGTTGGAAAGGTGCTTCTATTGTGGTTTGCTTTGTAGCTAGGAGACCTTATTATGGTTAGTGATCTTTTTAGGCTAGAAATTGAGCTTGAAGCAACTCGATGACTTGAGAAGAGATCTTACTGGCTCTTATAAGGTCTTGACTTTCCAACACTTGACCAGTATGAGACTTTGTGGCATCATCAAGAACCCCCAATTGGAGAGCGGCGAGTTTTTGGTATCCTGCATCTCCACCATAAATGAAGTAATAATTGTCATCACTCGTTCACGTGGGATTTGTGGTTTATTATCCATTTTTGGCTATGATCCACACAATTTTATCCTATGGGGCTGAACCAAAAGGCACTTTAAGGAGAGGACTTTGCTGACTCTTTCAACATTCCCCAGACCCCACACTGGGGTGAGTCTTGTGCACCAGGTTCCCCCTTTTTAGCTTGTTGACTCTTTTGATACCAACTCCTGACTAGGACTGTGTCGTCAGCACATGAAGATGAGCTTAAGACTCGAGTTTAGTTATATCTGTGTAAGTGATGAGATGCTAGGAATAAAGACATAGGGGTCAGATAATGAATAAGAGACTACTACAGATGGATTGTAAAGTTTGAGTGAAATTTTGTAGTGATAGGTCTAGTGTAGTGTTTTGTAAAGTAAGATAAAAGAAAGAACAAGAAAGAAGAGACTCAGGATAGAGGAGAAAAGAATTACTACTTTAGTATCAGCCTCTATTATTCTTCAAGCCCAAATAGAAAAGCAAAATAATAGATAAAATTGATGTCCATATGTGATGTTTCTACTGAAGTTTATCACCAACTTTCTATTCTGAAGCTTTGGTGATCAGCCATTTAACTCAGATCAATCAACTAGTTTATGCAATATGTTTCCATTAAAAATAAATGTAAGATGTCAAACCATGTAAATAAGTTAATTATCGATTGCGTTCATACCAATTGTTTCGAAGTTTAGAGAGGTCAAACTTTTTGTTTGATTGCACATGACAAGACCAATCAGCGAATTTCTACTGAATGTATTTATATCTGGTCAATATTAGTAATTACATCTCAACCGATGTTTTAAAATACTGTTTCGACCTATACATATCAACCTGTAATTATCAGTTTGACCAAGGATCGGTTCCAGCCATATGGCTTAGTACCAATTATTTTTTTATTATTTTTCATTCATATTGAATGGTATATATCACTATACTGCCTACTATATTATTATTGTACTGATATTGTAATGTGTTGTAATAAGATTTTTCATTTTATGTTTGGGTTAAGCTTCATTTTAGCCCTTATGGTTTTGGCCATGAACCACTTAAATCCTTATGGTTTACTCGTGTCTAAAATAACTCATACATTTTTAAAAATGTAGTATATAAGCCTCCCCCATCAAGTCTGAGTTAACAGACGTAGAGTCTGCTTACGTAGTATGCTGACTCATAATAAATTATTAATATAATGACATGTGTAATTTAAGTTTAAAAAAAAATGGATCCATTTTAGCCCCTATGGTTTTGGTCATGGACCACTTAACCCTTATGGTTTTGTTTGTGTCTAAAATAACCCCTATATTTTTAAAAACATAGCATATAAGCCTCTCCCGTCAAGTCTGATTTGACAAACGTTAGAGTTCGCTTACGTGGCATGCCGACTCATAATAAATTATTAATATAATGACACTTGTAATTTAAGTTTTAAAAAAATGTCTATCTTGTCGAGGAAGAGGAAGCGACGGAGGCCGTAGTGGCGGACGAAGGCGGAGAGGCAGAAGTAGGAGAGGCCGGAGGCGGAGGTAAGGGAGAGCTAGACCACCACAATGAGTGGGGGCGTAAGAGAGGATGAAGTGGGAGGCGGTGGGGACGAAGACACCCAGGAGGAGGAAGAGGGACCAGGAGATCATTACATACCTAGCGTCGGATTGGTCGACGCACATCCACTCGAGGCAGGATCGAAAGCTCTTGAGCTTGTCATCAGCGTAGGAGAGGCTGCGTACGTATGATGCCTTGCTAGGCAACAGCAGCTCTGTGCTACTGCTAGTGGTCGCTTTCACGACGACGCCTCCTCCCACCATTGATGATGGTCTCAATTTTTTAAATTTAAATTACACGTGTTTTTATATTAATTGTTTATTGTGAGTTAGCATGCCACGTAAGCAGACTCTAACGTCTATTAACTTAAACTTGACAGGAGGGGTCTATATGCTATGTTTTTGAAAATATAGGGGTTATTTTAGACACGAGCAAAACCATAAGGGCTTATGTGGTCCATGATCAAAACCACAAGAACTAAAATGAATCTTTTTTTTAAACCTAAATTACATGTGTCATTATATTAATAGTTTATTATGAGTCAGCATGCTACGTAAGCAGACTCTAACATTTGTTAACTCGGACTTGATAGGAGGGACTTATATGCTACGTTTTTAAAAATGTAGGGGTTATTTTAGACACGAGTAAACCATAAGGGCTTCAGTGATCCATGGTCAAAACCACAATGGCTAAAATGGACCTTAACCTTTTATATTTCCGTGATATTTAGTGATACATGTCACTATATTGCCTGCTATATTATTACTGTACTAATATTGCAACTTGTTGTAACCAGTATTGGATTGAAGTTTTAAACCTTTTAATACTTGAGTTTTTTTTATAATTTTGATACTTGAGTTGGCTCAACTTAAGTAGCATTAAAGATGATGACACACAATCTTTCATTTGTTGCTCACAAGCTAGTGCTAGCTTTGATTTATTCATAAATTGTTAATGAATAATGGTAATATATTGAATCAATTTTGTACTTTTAGCCGATTAATTCCTATGTCATCACTTCTTTAGATGACTGTCTATTTTTATTTTGCTAACTTAGCTAAGTTCTTGTGGACTGTTTTGTATGGTATTGACCCTTTACTTTATTACAGTGTGTAAGCTCAAGTGTACGCGTTGGTGAATTCTGTAAAGAACCAGTTCTGTGAGTTCCCTTGATTGACATGTAGTTGAGAGGACAAATTGATGATATTTAAAACTAATGAAGGCTTCCATCATTTGCTTTTATGCCTCACGTACTTCATTTTATGTTGATCATAATTTTCAAAATCAATCATTCCAATCTGGATTGCAATTAGCCACTCCTAGATTGAGATTCCACAATTTCATGGATGGAACATTGTTCAGTTGCAAAAATGGTTGAGGTTGACCAAGAATAGTTAGAATCGGTCTAAACTCATCAAGATTGGATGATCACAGAAAGAATAAGTTGATTTTGCAGCACACAATTGGAGCTTGGACCATTTGGTGCACATTTTGCCAAAGAATAAAAGAGAAAAGAAGAGAAGGAAAGAAAAAACAAACAAAGCCATATATATGAAGCATTGTGCTACAGCAACATCATCTAGTGCAACTGTTGTCTTCATTGTCATCACCGTTTGTCACTAATCCTTAAATTCTTAGCCCTTTCAAAATAAATATTCTCTACAATCCATCAATTGATGGCCCGTCTTCTTGAAATTTTCCCTATTGTCTATCACCACATGTGTAGCATGCTCTGGTGCAATCTCCATCAATAGGTTTGTCAAACCCTCTATATAGTGTCCATAATGGATTTTATTGGAAGCATTAACGGAAAAACTATCCTTCTATTGCATAAACAAGGAAGTTGATGTTGTTCACCCTTGCATCTGAACCAATTGTCATATGTTATTTTAACACCATAGTGGTCCTCCTGCACCTTGAATAATTTAATCCAATCTCTGAGCTCCTGGATCAGCTCATCCAGATAGGTGTTATGTATCTCTCTTGGGATGGGATGTTGTATGTCAAGATTGACCTTCTCGATGAAGGACACCATGCTTTGGTTGCAAGAGCCCTGGGCTATATGCGTTGAGATTTGAGAAAAGTAAACCACCTTCTAGTTGCTTCTTTGATGTTCTTTTTTCTCTCCAGCATGTATGCATGCATTCAGCGATGGGCAAGGTTCAAATTAGACTGGATCTTGGACTTCAATCTTATTCGTTAGCAAATAGGCCTCATTTTTTATGGGTGATTGGTTTTGGAAAAGAATTGGAATAGATTTTTGAGAGATTTAGTGTGAAATGAGAGTGAGCAAGTGTTTGGAGAGGCAGAGTGAAGGGAGAGGAAAGAGGGCTTTAAACTTGCCAAATTTTTGTTTGATTCTTATGTGCTCAACATTGTAAAGGAGAAGTGAACTTAACAAACCATCACAAATGGGGACTTCCTATTCCAGATGACCACCGTAACCACGGATGGGAAAGTCTATTTAGCATGGTGGCTGAAACAAGGTCATTTTGTGACTGATCTAGCATGTCTCATCAGAATAATATTGTCTTGGACTAGGCTTATGGCCTTTGGTACCCTTTGAAATCTCTTCCATTTTGGTAATATAAATCATTTAATGTACCGGTGAATCTTTGAAGTACACAAAAGATTTGTTGGATAGAAGTCATGCAAGTAACTACTCCTTCCAGTTAAAAACTACTTGCATCCTAGTTAAGTGATAATAATTATATCAACCATCTTTAACATTTTACCATAGAAATCATATCTTCTGCTAGAGAGTCCATGGGAAGTTCAGAGTTCAACTATGTTCATCATATATGTTTACAAGTAAATTTTATGTAGAGACCAGGTTGATTCAAATTTGCATATCTCACAGAATTAATTCTTAAAGTTTTTGCCTATTTACTGCTTATATGTTTAACAGGTTTTTCGTCTCTGTGGTCGTTTGAAATTTGTGCTTCCTTTTTTGCTTTTCTTTTACAAATTTTATCAGAGTTCCTAGGATGATGTTGAAATATTTCCAGGTGTTTTGTCTGCAACATAGGAGTTATATCAGTCATCAATGCCTTAATGCCAGTCAAAAAGATGTGACAGTTTTAATATGCCCACTATGTGCTATGGGAGTTCGTCTAGTCCTGGATGAAGACCCAAACGTAACTTGGGATTTGCACGTTAATACTGACTGCGACCCTTCAAACTACCAAAGAGCAACCAAGAAAAGACGCTGTCCTGTCCCTGGATGCAAAGAAATACTGAATTTGTCTAACTCAATTAGATGCAGCGACTGTACTCAAGAACACTGCTTGAAGCACAGATTTGGACCTGATCACAAATGTCCTGGGCCAAAGAAATTGGATTCTGGCTTCCCATTCATTGGTCTTTTGAATAGAAGCCAAAAAGGGAAGTCATTGCAAAGTAGCAGTTCAAGTAGTTCCTCATGGTGGGGTGCAAGCTTAATGAATGCAGTATCCAATGTTCGTGCCTCAGCTGAATCAGGCATGTTGAAGTTCAGTGATGCAGCTACACAAGCTTTACAGAAGGCAAAAAATGGAATTGCAGAAAGCAGTAATAGTGGCGAATTAATGGAACACAGTGAGCATGCTAAGAGATCTCATCAGCGAGGTTCTCAACCAGCTGGCAATAGAGTGACAATTGATGTTTGCCCAAAATGTAGCAAAGGATTTAGAGATCCAGTAGCACTGGTGTTGCATGTTGAAAAAGACCATGGAGGTACTTCACTTACATAGTACCAATCTATTTAACATACTCCCACCTCCTTTAGTTAAATATGCTTGCTTCTAACACCTGGTTGCTGTGTTACTCAATGTGGTAAGTGTGTTCTAGTGCCTGATTATTCTCTTTTTTGAATGCTTTTGTACAAGGTTTGAAATCTTGATTGCACCTGTATGGACCAATATTTACAGGTCAAACCAAGTACCAGTATCAAAAAATATTGCTTGATATTGGTACAAATATAATTCTTTTTCATTTCTTTATTCAATGATATTGTGTGTT
Organism: Musa itinerans; assembly: GCA_001649415.1. NCBI lineage: Eukaryota > Viridiplantae > Streptophyta > Magnoliopsida > Zingiberales > Musaceae > Musa > Musa itinerans. The sequence goes on along the minus strand of LVTN01000597.1, from coordinate 164,040 downwards.
ACAGGTTGGTGTACTATTCAATATTTAAGGTCTGGTAGGTTGAGATGAAATAATCTGTGTGGGTATCAAAGTCTAGTATTGTTTCATTATTATTCTTTATCAGCATATTCTACTTTCCAATGAATATTTTTGTAGCTTCCTACTAAAAGATATCAGAGTTAACAAAACAGAATTTGTGTTCTAAATGTCAAAGGTACGAGTCGTGGAACATATATAACTACTCTGGTTCCCTCTGTTAGAGAAGTTCTTTGTTTATTTTGATATCATTGCTTATCTTTGTAGTTTATATCCAGCTAATCTGATACTCTTATTTGTTGTTACATTGCAAACTACTCTCTTATTTCTTATATTCATTGAGGAACTTGAGAGATTAGGTGCAGTTGACTTGCTATGTCTACAGAGAGTTGGATGCATATAATTGGAACTTGTTTGATAATTTTTCCTTGGATGACAGATTACCCTTCAGTTTCTCAGGTATACCCAACTAAATTTCCTTTATGAGCTACAAGGAAACTTGCCTGCGTTCTTAAATTCAGAGCTGTTTGCTTGGTAAAAAAAACAAATATGTTTGTGTATTTTAATGTTCCATTTCTATATGCATTGTCTAATTGGTGTTGTACATGAACCATCAGAAACCAACACAACACGATTTTCCTATGCCAACGTGAATGATGTTTTTATATGTAAGTTGTTCATTTTAGAGACTCGAAATTGTGTTGGGAAGGATTCTCCCATTATACAATTAGTGATATTTAATGATGCCAAATCTCGTATCAAACTAAACATGCCACTCAGGCATTCGCTGGTTGCTTTATTACTTAAGAATAGCTATGTACAACATCACTTAGAAATGATAGTTTGATTATGTTTAGTTTGTTCCTGATGTGCATATATATACATTTTATTATGTTTACATGGAAAATTATGAATTATTATTTTTAGTTGACCTGAGAAATAATTTCGCCTACCTGTGGTTTGGAATGCATCACGTAATCTACCCAGAATGATTCCTGTTCTCAATATTAGTCGATTAACAATCTGTAAGTCGAATTGGTTCCTGCTGTGGACGATCGATCCATTTACATCCATATTTCATGATTAGATCTTTCCATGTTATAGCTACAATTTGGTGATATATACATACATATGAATCTGAAAGATCAACTAAGTTATTTATATTAGGAAAGAGCGGGTCTGAAAGCACTAACCAAGTATATCATGGCTAAATAAATCAAACAAAATTAATGATTTACACATGCGTGCATGTGAAAAATTATTTCTCGCATGCAACAAGATCAAGTAACCATGGTGCATATCTTCCACTTAAAACCAGTTTATGTTTCCATCAAATAAGCACTTAAAGTCTGCTAGTAGCCAAAACATATTTGATGTTTTGTACAGTTCAAGAAACGGAAACATGCTGCAACCATTTGTAATCAGTACTTCCGTAGAGAAATGCGAAAGGAATATGTACAAAACAAAATTTATCCATGTATGTAGTATTTTTTCAAGTATTTATTCCATCTTTTGTTTTAAATGGGTTAATCTTTGTATTTTTCATCTTGGAAGCGCACATTTATGGTGAGATTTCATGGTTGCAAAATCTAAAAGACATGACCTTATATATATATATAATCCATGCTTATTTGTTTGGCCTAATACTTAATAAACAATATCTCATTTAATAAAATATTTCTTGCATGTTTTTCTAAAAATTAGTTTTCTTTCATTACATTAAACGACAATATGCTCTCACGTAGACGCCCAACCTATCAAATGTGTAATATTGCACTTAATTATTAAAAATAAAATATTGCTAGGAGTTTATGTTGTTTCTTAATTATTTTTAAGCGATAAAAGAGTAAAATAAAAAATATTATAATCAAAATTTTGATGATGCACACTAATGTTGAATCTTGGATTTTGATGATAAAACCAATTGATAGCTTTTATCTTATCTGCGTTTTGAATGACGCATGAAGCTTCGATCAAGGAGAGATAATTAAGGTAGGAAGAATTATCTTGGGGTGGAGTGGAACATGTCAGAAGATTGGACGTCGAGCTGAAGGATCGGTCGACGTATCAACAAAAGGCTTCGGGTCATAGGATCGAGCATCGGGCCAAGAAGAGTGAAAATTATGCTAAGAAAATCAAAGTTGTGGAGGTCAACTAACCGATTGGACAATAAGCCATAAGAGAGGACGATGCGTTGAAGAATCGGACAAGGCATCGATAAACCAATGACATGCCGGACAATATTTGATTTAACCTTTGTAATAATTGTCTAGATCGAAGTAGGTTTTAGGCATAATTGGGTTGGAATCGGGTCAACTCAATTAGGGGCCAGTTGGGCCCAAGTTTGGGATATGTTGGGCCAAGTGAAAGGCCCAAATAGTGACCCAATAGGTGGAACTATCATAGCACAGTCTCCGAGACTGTGTTAGGCTGTGGTACCGCCAGACTGGGTGGTGGTACCGCCCAACATAAGCGGTGGTACCGCCAGTACCCCAAAAACTGGGGATGATACACTTTTAGGCTCCGAATTGGATCCACTTGAGGCCTATAAATACCCCTCTCATCTCTGGTTGACATACATAAGAATTGAGAGCAAAAAAAGTAAAAAAACGCTGTTGTAATCTTGTGAGAACTCCTCTCAAGCTCTAAGTGTTAGTGTGATTTAAGAGAGGAGTAAATGAGGGTGTAAAGGTTCTCTCTTGAACTTGTCAAAAGGAGAATCGAGTGTAAAAGGGTAGTTGATCTTCGCCCATTGAAAGAAAATCAGTAGTAGAAGCTGGTGGCCTCGAGTGAAGAGGAATCGAGAGTGGATGTAGGTCACAATGACCAAACCACTATAAAAATCTGGTTTGCATTTTTATTTTGCTCTTTACTTTAATTGCAAACTGAATTATTACTTTCACTACCTTGTGAATACGCTTTCAAGTTAACATTTTTTTGATACGTTTTTGTCGTACGAAGTTTTCCAAATCGACGTAATTTTTTCGCTGCACTAATTCACCCCCCCTCTTAGTGTCAACTCGATCCTAATAGTTGGTATCAGAGCCACGTTATTTCTCATTTGGTTTAACACCCAAGAGAAATGACTCTTTTCGGCTTTCAAGAGGGCTTTTCTATTGTTCATGCTCCCATGTTCAATGGGACGGACTACACTAATTGGAAAACTCGGATGAGAGTTTTCTTACTTTCCTTAAACTTTGATTTATGAAATAGTGTTCAACTTGGTTTTCAAATGCCCTCTAAACCTATGAATGAATGGAATGACTTTGAGAAAAAATCGTTTTCTTTAAATGCGAAAGCTATGAATGCTTTATTTCGTGCTTTGGATAAAAATGAGTTTAATCATATTTCAACTTGTGAAACGACTTTTGAGATTTGACACACTCTTGAAATCACACACGAAGATACTAGTAAAGTTAAAGACTCTAAAATAAATATTTTGATAAATGATTTTGAATTGTTTTGTATGAAGCCAACCGAAACTATTGTTGACATGTACACCCATTTTATGGATATCGTCAATAGTTTAAAAGCTCTTGGCAAATATTTTTCAAATTTTGAACTTGTTAACAAGATATTAAGATCCCTTCCAAAAAGTTGGGATCCTAAAGTAATAACAATACAAGAAACAAAAGACTTAAACAAGTTTCCACTTGAAGAACTTATCAAGTCTTTGATGATCTATGAAATGACTTGTATTGAACATGAGAATTACCTTCCAAAGAACAGGAAGGATTTGATACTTCGAACAATAGAATACTATTTGAGTGATGACTCAAGTGATGATGACCTTGAACTCTTCACAATAAAGCTTAAAAATTTCTTAAAGCAAGAATCAAAGAACAAAAATGAACCTAAAAAGAAGAAGCTACAAAATAAAAAGAAGACACTCAAGGTGGGTTGGGACAAATCAAATTCATCCGAAGATGAAGAACAATCCAACAAAGGCAAGGTGGCAAACTACGCCTTAACAACTTTCAACAACGAGGTAACCAAAATCCCTTTATTTCGAAATTATAAGATGCATTTCATAAGTTGTTTTTAAATTAGTTTAGAAAAATTATATATATATTTTTTAAAAAAATTGCATGATATAATGAAAATGTTAAAAGTTTTTGGGATCATGCTTATCTTTCTAGTGATTTTGAAAAATAATTTTTTTTTTTAGCATGACAATTGCATATTAACTCCTAGCACTAAGTATGACGAGTTAGATTCACTTAATCATTTTAATTGAAAATGATCATTTTATAGATTTAATGATGCATAATGATTTGAAATCTTATGTTTTGGAATTACATATTACACTTTTGATCTTATATCTTTCATGACATGATTTCTTTGTATTTATGATTTATATATCTCATGATATGATTGAATCATTTATGCAAAGAACAAAAATGCATTACTACAACAAAAAAAATGATTTTGATTAAAAACGCTTTATGAAATCATGCATGATGAAATAATGTAATCATGCTTAATGAGTTCATATTTTAAAATTATGCATGATGATCTTTGTGATGATGAACTTTGCTTTTAAATAATGATGCATGTTTTGATTTGGTGTAAAAACTTGGGCATGCTTGTAAGAAATCAAATCACTTGAATTGAAACAACTAAAAAGAGAAAAGCATTTTTCTTGAAAAAAAAAATTTCTCTATCTTATCGATTTTTCATTAAGAGATTAATAAAATTATTTGTCATTTTGAATCTCTTGAAAGTAATGTCGATAATTTGATGATTTAAATTTGAAGAAGTTTTATCCAAATCATGATTTTGATTTTTTGGAATTACTTGAGATTTGTTTTTTGAATCAATATCTCTTCTTTGTACTCTTACGATTTTTCTTAATATTTTATTTAAATAAGAGATTTACTATATCAATCATGAGAATTATTATACATGAATCGAGATCCTTTATGTGTTCTCCCATGACTCTATTTACTATAGGAAAATATTTATCATCGATCTTGAATTCTTGGAATTGTTACTTGAATTTTTTTTTTTTTAAATCAAGATCTTTGATCTCCTAAGATTTTCTTTTGATTATTTAAAAAGAGATTTGTCAAAATGAATCATGTCTTTCGGCATTCACATGATCTTTGATCTGATTTTTTATGATATTTTTTTTTTGTATAATTCCGTGTATTCATGAAGTATATCTCATCATCAAATTTTTCTTGATATCTTCCATGTGATTGACTTGAATATTTATACCTTTGTGCTATTCCTCTCTTTTTACCTATAACAAAGGGGGAGAAAGAATTACTAATATGCACCTCTCAAGAAAAGCATATTGCTAGCTTGCAAATTGTAAAGAGAAACAAAAAGTTGCTATCTCAAGAGAAACAAAAACTTTGCTAAACTTCACATCTCAAAAAGCAAAATAGCTAGCTTGTATGTTATAAAATGATGAAAAATTCACTAGCTTGCATGTTCTGATATGATTTGCTAGCTTGAATGATAAACTTAGACATGTTAAATCTCCAAAATATATAAATTCTTTTTATACATTTTTCGGATCATGATCTTGATTTCTTGATTTCTTGATTTTTAAACTTGAATTTTCTTTTTGAATCAAGATCGTTTCCTATCATTCCTTCTATATACAAAAGAACATATTTGTCAAAAATCATGACTTTGATCTTTCAATTTTTATGATTGAAATAGTGATGTAAATTTATCTTTGTTATTTATCTTTATCATGCTTTGAAAATTATTGTAAAGGGAAAAAGAATTACAAAATTATATTCTTCCCTTCTCTTTGACCATGACAAAGGGGGTGATAAATTTATTAGCTTGCACATTTCAAAGGTAGAAAAACTTGCTTGCTTGCTTGCACATCTAAAGAGAAAGCAAAAAATTACAAATATACATATCACAAAGAGAGGCAAAACTTATTAGTTTGCTCATCTTAAAAGAGAAGCAAGAAATGCTATCTTGCAATCTCAAGAGAAGCAAAAGTGTTATCTTGTCTTTCTCAAGAAGCAAAACTTGCAACTTGCACATTGCAAAAGGAAGCAAGAATTGCTAGCTTTCAAACTTCAACAAAAGGCAAAAATGCTATCTTGCATTCTTTTTCGAAAACTTGCTAGCTTACATATTGCAAAGAAAAGCAAACATGCTAAACTCTACATATCTCTAAAACTTGCTAGCTTACATGTTCAATACTTGCTATCTTACTAGCTTGCATAGTTGTACTTCTCCTTTTTGTTGATGACAAAGGGAGAGAAGGTATGATGATAATCATGCATGGAATGATGTATTGAAATTTGGATTATGCATGCTAACATGTTGCTTGGACTCATAATGATTTCATGATTAAATTTTCCTTGACTTGAATTCAAGGTTCTATCAATATGGCATTTTGATAGGGGGAGTTAAGGTTAACTCCATCAACAATTGATTATCATCATAAAAAAGTAGAAGATTGTTGAATCTCGGATTTTGATAATAAAACCAGTTGATAGTGTTTATCTGATCTACATTTTGAGTGACGCAGGAAGCTTCGATCAGGGAAATACAATTAAGGCAGGAAGAATCATGTTGGGCCGGAGTGGAACATATCAGAAGATTGAACGTCGAGCCGGAGGATTGGTCGATGTATCAGTAGAAGGCTTCGGGCCATGGGATCGAGCATCGGGCCAAGAAGAGCAAAAATTCCACCAAGAAAATTGGAGTTGCGGAGGTCTACTAGCCAATTGGGTAATAGGCCGCAAGAGAGAACGATGCGCCAAAGAATCGGACGAGACGTCGGTGAACCAATGACATGTCGGACAACATTTGATTTTAAGCCTTATAATAATTGTCTAGATTGAAGTAGGTTTTAGGCATAATTGGGTTGGAATTGGGCCAATTCAATTAGGGGCCAGTTGGGCCCAAGTTTGAGCTATGTTGGGCCAAGTGAAAGGCCCAAACAGTGACCTAACAAGTGGAACTATGTGGCACGGTCTTCGAGACTATGTCAAGCGGTGGTATCGCTAGTGTAGGTAATGGCACCGCCCAAATACAGTCTCCGAGACTGTGTCAGGCAGTGGTACCGCTAGACTGGGCGGTGGCATCGCCTAGTGTCAGTGTCCAGATACACCACTAGGACTACAGAATTGCTGTCTAACAATAAGACATCATCAACCATCCAGTATTCCATAAGTGGATCAATCAGTGAACTCATTCTCCAATGAGCACCTGTACTATATCCCTAGTGTCCCCACACGAACAGCTTGAGACTAGCTACATCAATTATATGGACGGGTATACAGCACACCAATCTATCCAGTTATCACGATGTCCCTCTCGAGTAACCTATGACCGGGATTATTTATGATCTGTG
>LVTN01000597.1:134833-147056 GCA_001649415.1 Musa itinerans | reverse complement strand
CGACGTCCAATCTTCTGACATGTTTTCCTTCGGCACAACATGATTTTTCCTGCTTTAATTGTCTCATCCTGATCGAAGCATCCTGCGTCACTCAAAACATAGATTAAAACATAAACACGTATCAATTGGTTTCATCATCAAAATCTGAGATTCAATAAAGGGTACCGCACGACTTAGGCAAAACCAGCTAAGTCCTGTTGAATCTCATATTTTGATGATGAAACTAATTGATATGTGTTAATCTCCATTTTGAGTGATGTAGGATGCTTCAATCAAGATGAGACAATTAAAGCAGGAAAAATCATGTTGTGCCGAAGGAAAACATGTCAGAAGATTGGACGTCGAGCCGGAGGATCGATCGACGTATCGACAAAAGGCTTCGAGCCATGGATTCGGGCATCGGGCCAAGAAGAGTAGATATTGCGCTAAGGATATCGAAGTTGCGGAGTCAACTGGCCGATTGGGCAATAGGCCGCAAGAGAGGACAATGCGCCGAAGAATCGGACGAAGCATCGAGGGACCAATGACATGCCGGATAACATGTTTAATGCTTAGTATTAATTGTCTAGATCAAAGTATGTTTTTTTATGTACAAGATTAACTATGATAGCAAGGCATAAAGCAAAATGAAGTCCCGGAGTCAAGGACGCGATTTCGTTGGGAGTTCGAGAGTTCGTCAGAAGTCCAGACGTTCGTCGGCAGTTCTGCCAAGAAGTCCAAGAGCTTGCCAAAGAAGCTCGTCAGAACTCGCCAAGAAGATCGTCGTGAAGTCCAGGAGCTTGCCGGGAGTCCGCTGGAACATTGCCGAGAGATCGTCGGAAGTTCGCCGGAAGAAACTAGACTTACGGACTTGTTTAGCTTAGAATGTCTTATGAATCGTAGTTAGCATGTAATTGAGTTTGAATTTGGGTAAACCCAATTAGGGGCCAGTTGGGCCCATGTAAGGACTGTGTTGGGCCCAATGAGAGACCCAAACAGTGTCCCAAGAAGTGGCACCGTCGTGTCATAGTCTTCGAGACTGTGTCAAGCGGTGGTACCGTCAGTCTAGGCGGTTGTACCACCCCTGGTAGGGTGTCAAGCAGTGGTATTGCTAGTCTAGGTGGTGGTACCGCCCAGCACAGCCTCCCAAGCGGTGCTACTGCCTAGTGCAGTGTTGGTGTTAGACTGAAACTGGCGGTGGTACCGCCCAGCGTAGGCGGTGGTACTACCCGTACCCAAGAAACCCGGGATGAGATGTTTTTAGGCTCCAAGTTTGAATCAACTTGAAGCCTATAAATACCCCTCTCATTCTTGGTTAACTTACACAAGTATTGAGAGTAAAAAAGGAAAGAAACGCTGCTGCAATCTTGTGTGAGCTCCTTTCAAAGTTCTAAGTGTTAGAATAGTTTGAGAGAGGAGTAAGTGGGGGTGTAAGGGTTGTCTCCTAAACCCGGTAAAATGAGAAGAGGGGTGTAAGAAGGAGGTTGATCTTCGCCTATTAAAGGAAGATCGATAGTGGATGCCGGTGGCCTTAACGGAAGAGAAATCGACGAAGTGGATGTAGGTCATGACGACCGAACCACTCTAAAATCTGGTTTGCATTTTACTTTGAGCAATTTATCTTTACTGCAAACCTCCTTACTTGCTCTTTACATCCACTACTCTCTTACGTATGCTTTTAAAGTTAAACACTTTCCGAGATCGATTTTTCAACGTACGAAAGATTTTCTTAAACCGACGTAATTTTTATCATTGCACTAATTCACCGACGTAATTTTTAAATCGAGATCGGTTTTTTATGGGACCATGGGAGGTTTCAGGGGGCTCTTAGTGCCGACCCCGATCCTAACACCATTGCGTGTCCGTCTGCAAATGTTAGCCTCCCTAAAACCTCTCATGGTCCCTTAGGACCTACAAAAGAGAAAACGGATTAGAGAAAGCGCCTCACTCGGGATCCACAAGCTCAAAAAACACATCATAGTCAATGCAAATTACAAATAAACTTTACAAGCTTCGAACGGTTGCACAACAAAGGGTCAAAATGGTCCACTACAGATCAAATATCTCTCACAAGTGTTTACATGACATAACTTTTATTTACAAGCCTAAAACGACCCCCAAACCCAATTAAAATGGAGCTATTAAGCTTTCGCAAAATATGAACATACCAAAAGACACAAATATACATAAACATTACATCAAACATCTTGTTTAGACATTTGTCCGTGACACCTTCGAGAATTAAGACTAGGGAATTTGGTAATAGAGCATTCAGTGTCGTCGGATTCAGACCTCCTAGGCCACTCGGCACACTCAACCGGTTAAGCTCATTTGGGTTCTACCTTGATAACCTTATAAAGTTTCCCTAAGACATATGTTTGGCTGCTCTTCTTCTAGTGTTAATCCTTTAATGTTTCGAGCTAAAGAAATGAGTTGGATCTAACCAACGCTGGCTCTGAAACTATCTCAGATCTCATTCATAATTTCTAAGGAGTTGACCCTACAAGACTAAGTTGAGGGCATTCTCAATAAAAAATTCTTTGATGATAAAGTTAGTCCTAGAGATCAAAATATTGAGAGCTAGTTGGACCAGTCAAACTAACTAATGAGATCTAAAAAAGAAAGAGCCTTGAATACATGACTTGAGGTCTATTGTATAGATGGTTTGGAAATGGTAGATTGTTAATAGTGAGAGGAGATCGTGTGGAGTTTTGGGCAAGGGTGTGGTGTAATATTCACCGCTCTTGAAGCTCCTATCATTTGACTGCACCCGTCGTGAGGTCGGATGGTTTGTCACTTGTCAATTGGATCCGAGTAACAAGTTGCTCGGATTGCTAACCCATCAATCTCATATTGCTATATTTTAGTTTACGTGTTTGTCATGTCAATTTTTCTCTAATTATGAATAAATTTATATACAATTTAGTGAAGTTATACGTAATTATCATGATTACTAAAAAATAATTCCCTATTAGTTCACCATAACTTAAGGTTAAAGTAGTTACACTACTTTTAGAAAATCTTATAAATGACCAAAACCTTACTAAATGAAATCCAATCTTTTCTCTCTTCTAAAAAAAAAAAAAAAAATCTATGTGACAAGAAGAGTCTTTGTACGTTTTGAGCCAAAAAGTACTTAAAAGAATCGAATAGTTATACTATTTCTATAATAACTTATGAAAACTTCACTTAATGAGTATTTAATTTGTTCAGGTAGGATAAGTTTACCATTTACTTAGTTAGTTGGTAAAAATTTTGACGAATCATTATAATATCCACCTAGTTCAAATTCTATCATTATCAAAATAAAAAAAAATTAAAAAATACCCAAAAATAATAACTGTTACATTGTTTCCGAGAAAAAGTCTTAATTGTCAGGGAAACCTTTGTGATAGAGAGGTTTGGGTATATTTTGGACCAAAACATCCAATAATGGGGCAATTATATTATATTATTTCCAAAGAACCTTACAACCGGTTAAAACTTCGTTTATTAATATCTAATTTTTGCACATCTCTAAATAACCGTTCAGATTCATTAAAAAATCTTTGTGATAAGAAGGTTTCTTTGGGTATATTTCAAGAAAAAAGAAATCAAAATATGATGCTACGAGGCACCTCACTCATCAGCATCTATCAATTGTAGTGTGGCTCATCTTCATTCAAGAAAGTCGTAGCTTGATTTACTCGATCTTTCTTTTTTTTTAGTTCAATCGTATCAAATTTGTCCGCTTGGCTTTGATACTATTTCAAAAATCAAACGATTATTGGTTTAAGTTAAACCGATCAATGTTAACGTATAATACGTTAAACATCAATTCAATCCCAAAGCTTAAGCAACTGAGTTATGATAAAAACCTAGTATATGTAAATTGATTTTTTTTATTCTTAACGATATGAGAACATTCTTTCAGTCAACCACTCTTTATTTTATATACATGAATATCTTTGATAAAATATTCTCAAAATATCTTTGATAAAATTCTATTATATTAACGATGTATAAGACTCTCACATATGGATATGAAACCCATCAACTATATAACTATGTACTAATAATTAGGATATCTTAACAAAAACTAAAAAAAAAACTTTTAACACAAAGATCCTCCTTGTTAAAGATGAATATATATATATATATATATATCATTGTCATTTACAAAGTTTAATGGAAACAATGTAACTGCTCCAATCTTGATAAATGATATAGTGAGGTTGTCATATTATTTTTAAAATATCTTATAATTGGCTATAACTTACTAAATTATATCTAAATTTGTTGAAGTGTTCATGATAAGGGAGTTTTGTGGGTATATTTTAGGCTCCCAAAAACTCAAGATTAGATGTCAGCTTACTATATAGAGCTCCCTTCTTACCATTCATAATATCTTACTATTTATAATCTTTTTTTAAATTAATAAAATAAATATTTTACTATTCATAACACTGTTAATTCCATTTCTACTCTTCTCTCTCTTTTTTTCCTTTTTCCCCTTTCACATAACCTTACTTGAACACACTACTACCATGACTCTCCACCGTTCACCTATTCTATTGGGCAATTTACAAAGGTTCGAAATATGATATTTTCTGGGTTAATGCAACTGACCTAAAAGATAATATTCTTTAGACTATTATAGAGTATATATAACTCTAAGAATTTTAAATAATTATAACAAACATCAAAAACTATTTTCATGAGAAGAAGAAGAAGAAGAAGAAAGAAAAAAAAAAGAGGAAGTTTTGCTTCAGGTTTTGCATCAACACCCCCACATTTGGGAATCAAACTCTTCTAAGGCAATATATATATATATATATATATTTTAAAAAAGATAACTTAAGAATATTTAGAGTTCATAACGTGAGATGGTAAATAATAAAAAATAAGTTTATAGTAATCTGCCGCTAGGAAACCTTAAATAACGAAAATTTTTCAATCTTGTCTATGTTCTTAGGGGTTTTTACTTATAAAAATATTATTTAGATAAAAGAACACTCAACTCAATAAGAGAATAGTTACACTATTTCTCGAAATTGATCAAAACTTGACTAGATGATGATGATGATATATATATATATATATATAGTTTATTTCTTTCGGCGCGGATCCTGGTGATGAGGAGGTTGCATTCGGGATTTGAAAGCAGTCAGACAGCAAAGCAGCGCAAAACGGCGTGAGACCCACATCGTTGGCGAATGATGTCAATCCCAAGTGGTGGTCGCACCAACCCTACGGAGGAGAGATAGGGATTCCGCTGTTCCCTGGCTAGGTTCATGTATACGAACGAGAACCACGACACGTGGGACCTGGTTTCCACGGACCGTTCAGATCAGAGGCCAAGAGAGGTTTAGAGTCGGTGTTGGATAGGATCCTTCGCGGCATGGGAAAGGAATTTCCATGCTGGTTAGCAGAACCCAAACTCTAAATGCTCCGCCGAGTTGGTCGTCCCGCCCCATCGAACCTTGATCTCTCGTCGCTACGTGCTCTTCGAGGGCCGTGCGATTCAGGGTTTCTTGGTGAGGACAGGCGCGATTAGGTTCGGGGACCGAGGAGATGGAACCCGAGGACGAGCCGCGAGACAACGAGTCCGCCGGGGACGGCGACTTCTGCAGCGACGATGGGATCGCCGACTGCGACTACGGGGACGCTGATTTCCCCGAGTCTCAGGAGATTGTCTCCCCTCTTAAGGTGCGCAAAGAAGAGATTTTTTTTGGCTTCCGATTAGGTGTGATCGAAGGATAGGCAAGGGATCCGCCGCCTTGTCGTGGAGCTTAATTAAGCTAGTTGCATAGAAATTTTGGTTTCTTGTGAAGACCTAGATCACTGTTTATTCTAAAAAAAAACGTTTATTTTGGTTTGAATTTACTGTTGCAGGTAGTGGCGATACTTGAAACTGTGATCAGTATAAATACACGTAAATACCATGTGCAGTGTTCATGAAACAACCAAAACAAAGAAATTATAAAGAATTTCATCCTGAGTCAATTATAAGTGAAATCAACCAAGCCCATCCTACTAAATGTTAATGTTGTATTCACATTCTTATTTAGCCAAAGTTATGGATAAGTTGCTATGCAGTAAGCTTGGGACTTCTAAATTTTAAATACAATTCTACACTATGGTTCTATGTTGCAGCTTGACTACTTCATTCCACTGCCCACCTTTCTCAAGTTTGGTCTTATAATGGAGAAGTATTCCTTTGGGTTGGAGTGATCAGGGACAATACACCAGAGTTTGAGTCAAACTTCATTTCGGCCCAACTGGAATTCTAGTCGAACTCCAATTTGATCCTGGTCAAACCAAAACAAGACTAAGTCCAATCTCGAGACCGGATTTAAGTCAGCTCCAAGTCCTAAATACATTAGGACCCTCCAGGTCCTAATCTAGCTATGACTCCATCCCTACCTCAGCTATAAAAGAGAGAGGAGAACCCCATTTAAGGCATCCCCAAGTCAACTCAATCCAAGTCTAGGATTGGGGAAACCCTCCAACAAAAGACTCCTGCAGTTGCAATGAACTGAGGAGAAGGTGTGCCTCCTCTTGAGCAAGGAGTTTGGAAGTTCATCAACCCTTCTTCCTCCCTGCAGTCACCTTACTGCAGAGATCTTTTTTGAATTGCTACAAGCCTTAATAGCTTCCAAAAAAGCCTTTGGCAGCAACAAGAAGAAGATGAAAAACAACCAAAGGCAGCCAAGAAGCAGCCCTAGCCTTCTAGCTTGTGCCAAGAGCCAAAAGAAGAGGGGTTCAGAAAAAGGTTTTGCCCTTCAGTCGTAGCCCCTTCTTCCTCAAGTTCCAATAGCCGAAGTCCTTCATCCAAAATTCATCTAGTTGTTGCGAGAAGTTCCAAAGCCTTGCTATTTGCTGCTAAAACCTTAGAAGGAGGTTCCAGCAGCAAGAGAGATAGAGGAGACTGAAACCGACAGCAATCTCCAATTTGCCAAGAGCACCCAAGTGTTGTCCAAAGACAACTGGCATCCTTACCTATATATAAGTCTTACATCACACTTTTATTCTGTTGCTTAGTCCTTGTAGTTGCCATTTTACTTTTACAAGCAATAGAGGTTGTTTTCCTTTCGTTTTTATGCATGTTTCTAGTAATAACTCTCCATCAAAACTTTTATCTAAGAGGTGACATCGGATCGACGGATCGTCAAACCTGAACCCCATATGGATCAGGTGGTCATAGAGTAATGACCCCTCTATTATGGATGGTTACCACTAGGCACGAATACAAAGCCTCTAGAGAAAAACTACGGGAGTTGGAGTTTTAATGATGCTCACCTGTAGGAAGAACCATCGATAGGATGACGGTCAACACTCCGACAGCCTTGGCTGACCTTACTCCCTAGATGGCATTATTAACCCAAGAGATGGAGATCGTGATGGGCTGTATGCAAGCCCAAGCCAACAGAATAAAGACGAATAATCGATCAAAGAATGTGGCAACAAAGGAGAGGGTGTCGTCTCCATTCGAGACATACAGCCATGAAGAAGATGTTGTCGAGCAAAACGTCATAGCACAAGCTCAACCCATTCAAGTTGAGGCCACACTGACGTACCCTCTTATGACGGCTCGATTAACACTAAGGTATGAAACTCTGGATAAATCAACTTGACACTTATTTTGATTTATATGATTACAATAGTGAGGATAAGGTGATACTTGACACTAAGGTATGTGCTCGCATGGTGGAAAGCCTATTTTCGAACCAACGACAATAAAGATGTGTCATAGACATAATTTAAAAGGCTTATACAAGAAGAATTCTACCTTATGGGGTGTCTTGAAGAAGGATTGAGGAAGTGGCACTACCTATGCCAAGGAAAGGATTAGTCTGTGCAAGAATACACCACTGAGTTTCGATGATAAGTGATGATGCTCAGAATCTCTCTCAACGATCACTTGACAATGATGAAATACAATACTGGCCTCCATGCACAAATTCATACATAGTTGAGTTTCTTCAAAGTATATGATATTTTGATCGCTAGCAGCATGGCATTGGCGATCGAGAGAACGAATCACACCGATAGCGAGAAGCCTATAGAAAAGGCCAAAGGGAGCCACCTGAAGGCCCAAGAGAATTTTAGGGATGGTAAAACCTCATCTTCTTCGAAAAGAAATGAATTATTTTGTGATCACTATAAAATTGCAAGTCATATATGGGAGAAGTGTTGGAAGGTTCATCCCAAACTCTTCCCAAAGAAGTGGTTGAAGAACGATCAAAGTCAGTGAGCCACGTCCGTGACCATGATCACGGACGATGACTCCATCGAGCTTTCACTGGTCTCACATGCGAATCTGAGTCTACCGCTGATGGCTAAACCAAAGGTTATAGACTTGAATCTGACCCTCGGTCCAAAGGTTCGAGAAGAGCCATTTAATGTAAATATCTAAGTGAAGCAAGAAGTCATTGGCACGATTTTTAATATCGTGCCAAAAGAACCTCATCTTAATGAGCTTGGTCAAGAAGCTCGACGTAGAGACAACACTGCATCCATTCTCTATTTTCTTGGATGGCTTCATGATGATGTGGAGATAAAGATTGACCAACAATGCAAGATACGCTTCACCATCACAAAGGAATTCATTGACAAGGTAACGTGCGAGGTGGTTCCACTTGACATATTCCAAGTCATACTTGGGAACCCCTATTTTATAGGGTTGAGATGTTTACTTTTGTTGACCCCAAAAGTATCACTCCAAAAGGATGGAAGGAAGTTCCTTGTCACCCAAGATCTGATTAGTTCGATGGAAGATTTGACATTCATTGGCCAAGCAAAAAGGATGGTGATAGCATGTCAAAAACTCATGACTCTCACTTTGGCATGCAGAAAACCAAAGTCTACCTCTAACATAAGAAAAGTAACCTCAAAGCCTTGAAAAGAAAAAGAAAGCTCTCGAGTCGATGGAGATCGACAATAAGGATAGCCCAATCAAAATGACATGCAAAGATAGCACGACGATGCTAACCACATGTTAGGATCCTTTTTATTTTCCGAGCTTTTGAATAATGTTTATTGAGTCTGTTTAGTTCAGTTAGAGTCGGATAGAGGTTTATTTAATATTTATTTATTATTAAGAGTCCAATTCCTGGTGGACTCTAGGTGGAACTCTATAAATAATGATGTAACAATTTCTTTTCGGCAGACAATGAAATATTATTCAGTCTTTTGACTGACTCCAGGAGGCCGATCCCCTCGAAGTGATCATCCCTTTTCCCCTCTTTCTTCTACGATAAAACCCTAGGGTCTTATCATTTGGTATTAGAGTAGCGATCCTCAGCGTTCTTGTTGCAGTTATCATCGACTAAAAGAGAGAGAGAGAGAGAGAGAGAGAGAGAGAAAAGGCCGGTAGCCCGTACCCCTGCTTCCCTTCTCCACCACCATCGCTCGTTTCTCCACCGCCGTTGTTGCTCCCCGGCCAGCAACCTCCCCCTCTCCATCACCGCCGTAGCTTCTCGGACAGGGCGACTCGTCTCCCGACCATCGCCTTACTCCCCGGCCAACAACCCTCCCTCCTCGTTGCCCAACCCTGCTCGAGCGAGAAGGGCCGCGGCCGCTGCTGCTGTTTCCCGTCCAACGGACCACCCCCCTTTGTCGCTTCTATCGATGGCGACACTGCCCCCCCAACCGCACCACCACTGCTGCCTCTCGACCTCGGCAGCAACCTTCCCTCCTCGCGGCGATCGAAATAGGGCAACCCTGCATCTTCTACCGCAGCCGCCGATCACCGCAGTTTCTCGGCTAGCAACCACCGTCGTCGCTGCTCCTGACCAGCGACCAACCTCCCTCGTTCCGTCGCAGCCGCCCTCCAACAGTGCTCACAGCAACCGCAGCAAGTCCTTGCGCGGCCCTGCCTCAACCCCGGCAACGCACGCACCACCGACACCTCTTCTCAACCTCAGCCGCTTCAATGCCACCCTCCCCCCGCCACTGCTCCCGGCCAGCGACCAACCTCCCTCGTTCCGCCGCAGTTGCCCTCCAGCAACACACGCAGAAACTGTAGCAAGTTCTTGCGCTGCCCTGCCTCAACCCCAACAGTGCACGCATCGATTCCTCTTCTCAACCTCGGTTGCTTCAACACCGCCTCTCCCTTGCTCTGCATCCTCTCTCGCAGCCGCTGGTTGCCATCACCACAGCCTCAACCCCGGCTGCTCGGTGATCGCTCCCTTGGCTCGCAACAACTGTAGCCATATCGACGTCGTCGCCTTCCAACCCTCGGCACTCTCACCCCATGCAGTGGCAAAAACAAGGTAGCAACTCTTCCTCCTCGCAGCGACCGCAGCATTGCCCTCGGCATCCGCTTCCTCGGCAGCTTCACGTCGACTGTGCTAATGCCCTTGACCAGACATCAAAAACAAGAACTGAGGATTACAAATTTATAGTCTTACGCAATGGCTACCGATAATTCAGTAAAAGCTCAAATGGAAGAATTGGAAACCAGAATTGAGAATCGGCTACAAGAAACCCTTCACGATTTCAAAAAGAGCTTATTGGAGCACTTTAGTAGGTTTCAACATGATGAGAGCTTAAGTTCTACATTGAACAGATCCAGAGATACAGGAAAAGGGTCCCAAGATTGTGACACAAACTATCTATGCATTAAGGTAGAATTTTCGAGATGGGAAGATGGGGATCCGACCAGTTAGATCTCAAGGGCAGAAAAAAATTTCGTTTTAACAGGACCCCAGAAGAATCCAAGGTAGAAATAGCCTCAATCTAGCTAAACGGAGATGCAATCAAGTGGTATGATTGGTATGAAACTTGCCACGGAGTTTCTTCGTGGGAGCAGTTCAAGAGAGGGCTTCTTGTTTGGTTTGGCCCATCTGAATACGAGAATGTTGACGGACAGCTCGCCAAAATTTGTCAGACTTCTATAGTGTTGGAATATCATAGCAGGTTTGAAGGATTATCAAATCAAGCCAAAGATTGGTCTGAACGACAACTGGTGGGCACATTTATCGAAAGACTTAATCTAGATATTCGGTGTGAAGTCAAAGCTCGTCAACCCCGCACTATGATCGCTGCGATATCATTTGCACATTTACATGAGGAAAAAATCAGCAGGGAAAATCGTCGAAATAGAAGTGACAACAAACAAATAATCAGCAAACCACCCGCCCCATCTATTCCCAGTCGGAACCCTAACACTTGAAGACTAACCCGAGAAGAACTTAAGGAAAGATCAACGAAGGGTTTGTGCTGGCACTGTGATGAAAAGTGGAGTAGGGAGCACCGATGTAAACAAGGGCAACTTCTTATGATTGAATCAATTGAGGCGGAACTAGAAGCTAATAATGTAGACTCTGATCATGAAGGTATGGATTCTGATGATGATGTTAGACTTATCATACATACAGTGCATGCATTAGTTGGCTACTCTAACTCACAAACTATGAAAGTTAGAGAAACTTTGGAACATTAACATGTTACAATTTTGATTGATACTAATAGCACTAACAATTTTATGGACAGTAAGGTTGTCGACCGATTAGCCTACCACATTAAAGACTGTAACAAATTCGAAGTAAAGTCGAAAGTAAAAGTTGCCGATGGACGTATTTTAACCTGTGATAGCAAGTGCTCAAAGATTAAACTGACTTTGCAGGGCAAATAGTTGCTTGTGGACTTCTTTTTGCTATCCTTGGAAGACTTCGAAGTGGTGCTCGGAATTGAATGGTTATCAACCTTGGGTGATGTTTCGTGGAATTTTTCTAAACTAATCATGAAGTTTTTTATTAACGGAAAGCAGGTGATCCTAAAGGGAAGATGTGGAAGTAAGGTCACAACTGCCACTAGCCATCGGATAGAGAGGGTTTTTCAGAAGATTGCAACACCAAAAGGCCAACCTATTGTTTACACTATCAAGAAGTGGAGATTGTACTTACTTGATCAACGGGTTGTGATGCGTCGCGAATATCCTATGACTGAAGTGCTGAAAGAGGAACTCCCCGAGTTTGATGTTGCTCAGCCTTGAGAACAAGGCTGATTTGAAGAGGAAGGAATTGTTAAGATCCTTTTTATTTTCTAAGCTTTTGAATAATGTTTATTGAGTCTGTTTAGTTCAGTTAGAGTCGGATAGAGGTTTATTTAATATTTATTTATTATTAAGAGTCTAAGTCTTGGTGGACTCTAGGTGGAACTCCATAAATAGTGATGTAACCATTTCTTTTCGGCAGACAATGAAATATTATTCAGTCTTTTGACTGACCCCAGGAGGCTGATTCCCTCAAAGTGATCA
>LVTN01000597.1:97333-127333 GCA_001649415.1 Musa itinerans | reverse complement strand
TGCCTCCTACTGATTGAACCTCTTGAAGACATGGAGGAGGAGGTCCAGGAGCATGAGGAAGAGGTCACGGATGAAGAACAGCAGCCGGTCGATATTACGATGCATGCCCTTGCCGGTTATGCGAACCCACAAACGATGAAAGTGGGAGGACTTCTGAAGCAACAACCTATCACCGTTCTTATTGACACTGGGAGCACTAATAATTTTATAAACAACAAGGTTGCTGTCTGGATGGCCTTACCTATCGAGAACTGCAGTAGGTTTGACGTTAAGGTCATTGACGGACGAATTTTAAAGTGTGATCATAGGTGCCCGCGGGTGAAACTGTTGCTGCAGGATCAAGAGATAATTGCATATTTCTTCCTCCTCCCCCTTGATGATTATGAAGCCGTGCTCGGCATCGAATTCCTGACGACATTAGGTGATGTTTCCTGGAATTTTATGAAACTAATTATGAAATTTTATAGTAAGGGGAAACAAGTGATACTGCACGGGAAACGTGGGGACGACGTAACAACAATTTGCACACAACGAATGGAGAAGGTTTTGCACAAAGCATGCAGCGGCTTTTTGGTACAACTTGAGCAACAAACTAAGGGAGAGTCAACGTAATTTGAAGATCTAAACCTACTTCCTTTGCTTGCTGAATTTTCAAATATATTTGACGAACCGCGCAACCTACCTCCTACCCGTTGGCATTATCATTGTATACCGATTATTCTGAGCAAACCTTCAGCAAATACTCGACCATATCGGTATCCACATCTCCAGAAGGATAAAATAGAAAGGATTGTAAAAGAGATGCTCGAAACAGGAGTTATTCGGCCAAGTTGCAGCCCCTACTCTTCACCAGCGCTCATCGTACAAAAGGACGGAATATGGCGAATGTGTGTTGATTACCGAGCTCTCAACGGCATAACCGTCAAGGACAAATACCCTATTCCAGTAGTAGATGAATTGCTTGATGAATTAAAGGGTGCACGAGTCTTCATAAAGCTGGACCTTTGATCCGGGTATCATCAAATACGAGTGTGCGAAGAAGACATACCGAAAACTGTTTTTTGAACACACAACGGCCACTACGAATTTTTTGTAATGCCATTTGGTCTCCCCAATGCTCCATTTACCTTCCAAAGCCTTATGAATGATATTTTCTGGAATTTTCTTCGTATGTTTGTGTTGGTTTTCTTCGACGATATCTTTATTTACAACCCTTCTCTTGAAACTATTTTCAGCACTTATGACTTGTTTTGACGATTTTGCGAGAATATATTCTTTTTGTCAAAAAATTGAAGTACAATTTTTTTCAACAAAAGGTGGAATATCTTGGGCATATCATATCAGAGGAAGGTGTGGTAGTGGACCCCTCCAAAATTGAAACAATGCAGAACTAGCCGACCTCGAGGTATATAAAATCGCTACGCGTTTTTCTCGGTTTAACAGGCTACTACCGGAAGTTCGTGAAAAACTATGGAAAGATCAGTGCACCCCTTACTTGTTGAAAAAATATGCTTTCCAATGGTCGGACAAAGCCACCATCGCCTTCGACGAACTTAAACCCGCAATGACGACAACGCCCATTCTAGCGCTACTCGACTTCGGCAAGACTTTTGTTATTGAAGCTGATGCCTCCGGAGTCGGAATTGGTGCTGTACTAATGCAAGATGGCCGCCCCCTCGCTTATACTAGTAAGGCAATATCTCCTTCCCATCTCAAGATGACTATTTACGACAAGGAGATACTCGTGATTGTGTATGCGGTGACCATATGGAGACTGTACTTGATCGGGCGACGCTTTCAAATCAAGACTGACCATAAAAGCCTAAAATATTTCTTGGAGCAGAAGATATCTTCCCCCAAACAGCAAAAATGGGTAACAAAGCTTCTTGGATATGATTATGAAATAACTTACAAAAGGGGAAAGAGAATGTTGTTGCAGATGCGCTTTCGCAACTACCCGAGCAAGCTGAATTTTCGATCGTTTCACTTCCGACCAACGACTTCCTTGAGGATATTAAGAGGGAATGGCAGGAAGATCCGGAAACCAGTAAGATCATAAAAAAATTGGAGGAAGCACCAAACTCTATGGCTCATTACAGATGGGACTCAAAAGAATTGCACTATAAAGGACGCATTGTGCTTGTGCCAAATTCTACTTGCATAAAGACCATCCTTCAAGAGATGCATTCCACACCTACGGTCAGGCACTCCGGGTTCCTTATAACCTATAAGAAAATTAAGCAAAATTTTTATTAGGTAGGGATGAAAAATATTATTGCTAAATTTGTGGCACAATGTGATGTATATCAACGACATAAAGGCGAGACAGTGGCAAGTCCCGGAAAGCTGCAACCCTTACCCGTCCCGGACTCAATATGAACTGATATATAAATGAACTTTATCGAAGGGCTTCCCTCATCACAAGGAAAAGCTCAAGCAAGGATGAAACGACAATATGATCAACACAAAGGCGAAAGAGAATTTTCAGTAGGAGATTGGGTCTTCCTATGGCTCCAGCCATACAAGCAAACATCAATCTAGACCAAAGCATTGATGAAGCTTTCACCTTGATTCTATAGACCCTACCAAATTTTGGAGTGCATCGAAGCGGTAGCATACAGATTGGACTTACCCGCCAGCTCCCAAATCCATCTAGTCTTCCATGTGTCGTGTTTAAAGCTCAAGCTGGGACAAAACGAGACAACCTAAAGCCATCTACCAAATATGATTACTCAAGGAGAACTCCAGACCCAACCGAGTGTCATTATTGATCAATGGATCGTGACTCAACGACGACGACTCACTACTGAAGTGCTAATATAGTGGACGAACCTACCAGCAGAAGATGCCACTTGGGAGAACTATGACGACTTGAAGATCAAATTCCTAGAATTCTTGGATCGTCAGCCTCGAGGACAAGGTTGATTTGAAGAGGGCGGGTCTGTTAGGACTCTAGTTAGGAGAGTCCTAATAGAATTTATTGAAAGGGGCATTCATGTAAAATCTACCTAGCCGACCCCTATTAAAGAGGTGAAGACGCCGACTAGGGTTAGGGTTAGTGGAAGGTTGCTTCTTAGAGTAGAAGTCTTATTAGGAGTTGGTTAGAAGTAGGAGTCTTGAGTAGGAGTCCTATTAGGAGTTAGGGTTTAAAAGCCCTATAAATAGTTATGTATTCATCCTCTTTTAACAAGCAATAGATGAATCTTCTTAGTAGCCTTTGAGCAGCAACCTGGAGGAAGGAACCCCTATAGAGTTTCAAGGAGGTCGATCCCCTAAAGAGATCAACCCCAAGCTTAGAATCCGCAAGGGTTCTAACACACTGCCATTACTTGCTTACTGTTAATCTTTTTCATTGCCAGTCCCAAGCCCTGAAAAGGGAAAACATAACATTGCTGATTGTTCTAGGGTCGAGATGTTCAAATCGATAAGGAACTTTATAAAAGTTTAAGTTGGAGCTCTGAAGGATCTCTCTAGGAAGTGAAAAACGCTCAACCAAAGAGGAACTCTATGGTCACATGAACAGTTTCAAAATGTCTAAGGAGGCTGTGAATATATGGGAAGCAACAAAACCAAAATCATAATATTAGATTTAGCTATATCATATGATTTTGTAGAAGAGATGAACATTGGATTACTTATAAATGTGTATAAATTCCTTATCTGCTTAAAACCAGTAAAGGTGTTTAAAAAGGCAATCTTTTCTTAGTTTGTTGGTTTTATTTTAGGTTATATATTCATTGATTCATATACACATTGCAAAATTGGTTAGGAGACTTGATCAAAGGCTATTTGTCTTTATTGGATTTCACCGAAATTAAGGTGAGTTTTGTTGAATTCCATGTAGTCACCTTGTAGAGTTTATAATTTTATATATTATAAGCCAAGTACATAAATGACTGGATCATTGTTTAAATTAATCTATTTATTTAATATGACTTTTGTAACTCGGAAACATTTTCAGTAGTTTAATTTTTGTGATCTATCCTTTGGTATAGTTTGTTCACTTTCATTCTTCTACTTAAAACCTAACTGCCTATTTTTCAGAAAAATTATACCATTTTAAGTGAAGCTGATATCCGCCAGCGACAAGAGGAGGACATAACCCAGATATGTGCTATACTATCTGTTTCACGGAGTGCAGCGTGCAACCTTCTTTGTCACTATAAGTGGTAACAAAGATAATATCCAGCACTCATTAGAATTGCATGCTTTTGATTGATACTGTAGATTTCTGTGGTCCCAGTTCTTTTTGGCATCTTTGTTACAAACTTTTCTTTGTGTATGAGTGAGTTAACTCAAAACCACACAATATTTAGTGATATTTCCATTTCTAAGTGTTTTCCATTGATAAATTTCAACTTGTTCATGAATGTAGTAATCTGTTTCAATTATTCTTTTAGATTATTTAATATGAATTTTGTCATCAATGATAACGAGACAATATTTGATGATTTAGCAAGTGATTTCTTCGGATATCTGTGCTTACATCTTCAGATGTCATTTTTGCAGCATTTTTTTCACCTGTGCCATCAGTTATCTGTTCAAGCTGCATAATATTTTGCATACATCAATATGGGGATATGTTAAACCCTTCCACTTTGGCAAGTGATATATGGCTATTGATTTGATAAGTTGATAGCCAAAATTGGATCTCTGCCAACTGTTGCAGAGTTATATCAGTTTTCCTGATTTAAAATCTCTATTTGTTGTTGAAGCATCATACCATTTGTCTATATACTTGCAACATATGTGAATGATTGGGTTTTTTTGTTTCAGTTTTGAATTTCTTTCATGCTTCTTTTATTGATTATGCAGGAATGTCAGTAAGGTGCAGGATGAGTGGTTTGCAAATGAAGAAAATGTATGCAAGGTCATTGGCTTGTTGCGCAATCCTGTCAATACTTCAAATAGTAGAAAAGTATGCATCTTTTTTACTTTTGATGTTCTTAAGGTTCCATACACGGAATGCATAATCATTATCTGCGTAGCAATAGGATCAACCTTTTCCCACTTTTTCTTTTGTAAAATTCAGTATGCTAATGCTATTGTTTTGTGGCAGCTAAATTGTGGTATATGCTTTGAAAGCTATGATCGTTCTAAGATGAGTGCAGCTTCTTGTGGGCATTATTTCTGCAATGCATGCTGGAAAGGTTGGTTCATCTACAAATGGTTCAATTTCAGTTAGCTGTCATCTTGGATTTTTTTTTGTCCACAAAATTCTGTTATTTTAATTTATTTTGTTCATGATTTGCTCTTTTTGTATTATTTGATCTCACATATGCTAGTTGGTTTGCAAAATGTTCCTAGAACTACCATCATTAATTGCTCAAGTCACTAGTAAGTAGTAAACACTACTCTTGTTATAAATTCAGCTCCAAATTGGGGTTTTTAATGCTTTGATTTGTTTTTTGGCACCCTGCTTTGGTTCAACATCTGTCGTGAGAGGAAAATTAGGAACATTAAGTTGGTTTATAAGGTTGGAATGGTCTACTACCATAAACTTAAATATTTTAGACTAGTAGTTCAGGCTATCAAGTTAATGGATCGGTTCTCTCATCAGGATGGGTTGTGATAAATTGTTTTAGAGCTGCCCTAGTACTATGCAAGCTGAGTGGCTTAAGTAGAAAAATATATATATTTGTGGATGGAACTAGAGCAACATGACAGTGAAGTCATCATTGGGTTGGGCATTCTACTAGATATTTCTAGTCTATCTTTAGGTCTTGACTAGAAAGTCAGGCCTCAAGGGAGATTGTGACACCCCAGTTCAGTCCCACGTTTTGGGTGAGAGGGGAGTTAGTTTATAACACCTGATGGTGTACTGCAATTAATGTGGGACCAATCATTTTGGGCTAGTAGTTCATACTTACCAAGACAGTGGATCAGTTTTCTCAATGGGTTGGCAGTGACATGTTTTTGTTTTCTCTTACCTTATTTTGAGTCACTGCTCTATAATGCAAGTGCTTCAACTGCCAGATCCATACAGCTTATGCTGAACATACATTGCAGGATATTTTCTTTCTATTTGATACTACAAGAATTTTGCATTTAATAATAGGAGAAATAGTTAGCTCAGTTTCCTGGAGTCTTATAGTATATTTACATCGAAAACTTATCAATGGGCAAGTAATCAAATAATGACCTCCTTTATGTATAGCGTACATGCCTTGTGATATCATATATATTTGTGTTAACAAATTTATAATCCAATATGTATTTTGAAGTTTCTAAAGTTGACTTAGGTACTGATTTTAGTTGCATATATTTTGGTGTAAGAAAATCAACAATATGCCTTTCCTGTTTAATCTAAATCATCTGAACAGGGTGCAAAGTTTTAGAAGTCTTATAAAGAATTTAAGATAAAAGAGGTGAGAAGAGTAACTGAAGATATGAGAATGTGTCAGGCTCTAGTGAGGCAGAATTGAAACATATTAGAGATAACTTTGTTAAGTTAACATTTGATCTCTAATTTGAAGATTAAACTGACTAAGGACACAACACGGGAAGGGATGTTCTGACTTATATTATATAATGTTAGTATATTAAGTGTTTTGTGGCATTTAGGTGAACTTTTATGTTCATCTGGATACTTCATTAGTTAATTTACTGGTCACTAGGCAATTCTAAAATGGCATCTAAGTTTTGGTCCTTTGTTAAAGCATATCTTTGTTACTGCATCACAAGCAGACAATATTTTAATTTTATTGCAGTTTCTTTTTCCCGTGATATTCATCCTCTTTATTTGGACCTAGTAGTCCTTCTTGGCTCTCAACATCTAGATGACTGTACTTGGTCAAATCATTCTTCTACTGGTTGCTTAATTAAACAACCATTCTTAGAAGTCTGATCCTGTAGTATTTGTCCCTAGGTTACATTTCCACATCAATAAATGAGGGCCCTGGATGCTTGATGCTGCGTTGTCCTGACCCATCTTGCAATGCTGCTGTTGACTGGGACATGATTGATAGACTTGCTGGATTTGAAGAGAAAGAAAAGTATGCACATCATCTTCTTCGTTCATATGTTGAGGACAGTAAAAAGGTGCATCTATATTCCTTGAATTGTTTATGACTAGTATAAGAATCCTTGATAGCAATGTTGATGCAAAAAATTGCTATTGGCAATTACATCCTGAATTCCTAGGCATTCTTCTTGAGAAAGCTAAAACTGTAGTTTCTTTTTTGTATTTCCTAAGTGTCAGATGCAACATGATTGGTTTGGTTTGTGCTGTAGGGTCATTTTAATTTCTTAGATATTTTTCATGGAAAGTACATGGAAAAACAGTTACTGACTCTATAGTCCCATCGTTCCATATTCATGTTAACTTTCTTCCTTGAGATATATCAAGTTTCTAGGAAGAAAGATTTCATTTGTGATACAGCAAACTAGTTTATATCTATTGGCAGATAGTATGCATTTTGGAATGTTCATGATCCATGTATATTAATTTTCCTGGAAGCACATGAGATTTGTAGATGTAGCAGTTTTTGTAATTGATCTTTGACATCTTCCTCATCCATGCATACTGATTTTGCTGGAAGGATACAAGGTTTTGCCATCTTTAATAATTGGATCTTCCTCCTCGTTTTATTATTGTTTGTAGATAAAGTGGTGCCCTTCTCCTGGATGTGAGTTTGCGGTAGACTTTGATATCAACAGAATTAGCTACGATGTTTGTTGCTATTGTTCCCATAGCTTTTGTTGGCATGTGAGTATCTCCCAAGGATGTGTCTGTTGTTCGTCTATTACTTTTATTATGTTTCTTTTCTTTCACCATTATCTGAGACCTCTGTATGGTATGCAGTGCATTGAGGAAGTTCACCGTCCAGTGGACTGTGGTACGGTGGCCAAGTGGATTATAAAAAACAATGCAGAGTCGGAGAATACAAATTGGTAGGTTGTTGAAAGTTGCTAATGGTTGATCCCTTGTTTTACACAATCCACTACGTTTAAGATCCTGCTAAATTCATTGGTGTATTTGTCTTTCTTTGCTTTTGTCCTTTTATGTAAATACATGTTTTAGCATATATTGGCATATTTACAAATATCTAGAGCTGATCAAAATTTCAAAACTATTGCAAAGTTGCCTTCTTTCTTGCAAAACAGCCAAATATATATTGTCTATCATTTTGTATCAAATTTGAGTCTTATTTACCTTGTTGAATTATATTTTTTTTGGAAGGAAATGCTGTACTTGAATGCTGCATCTTTAAGATATGATTGTGTCATAATATTTTTTTAGACACACAAACATGTGAAAGTTTTGTTATCTTTGTTTGATTTTGACATTGAAATCAAATCCTGATTAGCTGGAACTACTACCAACTTTGTTTCTTTTTTCTTTCAAGAATGTCTTTGGATGATTAGATTTATGGATTAGTATCTTGATAAATTAGTTTTGTTTTAATATGTCATGTCTATTTTATATGATTTTATTATGGGTTTCACACTCTTTTATGCATACCTGAGAAGAAACCGTTACCAGAGGGATCTGAAACATGAGTGAGGACTACATCATCAGAAGTCATATGTGTTATATTCTATGCCCAACCTGGTAATGTTTAAAACTTTAGATTGGCAGGAAGGCTTTGATTGTAAGAGAAAAAAGCAGTTGTAATTATTTCATCAAGAACAAGCAGAGATTGTCAGTATATGCAGCTTAATTGGTATTGCTTAATGGATTCATGTCAATTACAACATAAAAAATCTGTAAACATTTAGCAAATATCATCCTTTGTTTTTTCTGGTGTATGGGAAATGTGTCCAGGAAGAGATGAGTCTTCAAGATATATAACATATATGGTTTCCAAAATTTTTTGTACAGGATTTTAGTGGGTTGTGTATAATGACTTATTTACATATAACTATTGTTTATTTAGGTTAGAGTGGTAAGATTCAATTTTCTTTTGCTTCTTTATAAAAAAGGATATACTCAATGCATGACGCTCCCATCAATGCGGAGTCAGGCCAATGTATGCAGTCTTACTTCAAATTCATATGTTTGCTTTTTTTGTTTTTTTGTTGTTTATTGTATTGCTTGTCCTTTTGAATGATGAACTGCTGCAGATTTCTTCATGACTGGTGTTCTACTTTACATGACAAAATTGCTTCAGTTAGTTCATCTGGATCTCATTCTATTTTTATTGTTGTGGTAAAGTTAGTAGAAAAAACCATGTTTTCCCCTCAAAGAATTCTTCTGTATATTTTGATATTATTTATATTTAATAATTCAGTAAACAATCTTTTGCTGTCCAAAATGTTTAAGGTCCATCGTATCTCATTATTGTTTATGTCTAGCAAATACCTTTTTTTAGCAGTTTTTAATATTCTATATTATTTGATATCCTGATCTTGATGAAATTTCACTTTGTGACACTGTACCCCAATTCGATACATTATGATGTGGGTTTCTTTTTTCAGGATACTGGTTAATTCCAAGCCCTGTCCAAAGTGCAAGAGGCCAATTGAGAAAAACCAGGGCTGTATGCATATGACATGTAGAGCCCCTTGTAAATTTGAATTTTGCTGGTAGAACTTTTTGCTCCAGCATCTTGACTACTTCGATTTTGCTCTTGCTCCAACATTATTATCTTTCAATGATCCAGTCTGATGTGCATCATATTGCGCTCTTAGGTTATGCCTTGGTGCATGGTCAGAGCATGGGGCTATAACTGGTGGTTTCTATTCTTGTAATGGCTATGAAACAGCGAGGCGTGATGGGATGGTCGGTTATCTATTATTATCATCTAATTTTGTTTCATAATTGTTGTTTGTATATGCAACTCAACATTTATTGTGTAAGCCTGTTTGGAGAATCCTTGACTATCATTTTCACATCCAATCTGACTTCAGTATGATGAATCTGAAAAGAGGAGAAAGAGGGCGAAACTTTCTCTTGAGAGATACACTCATTATTATGAACGCTGGGTGACCAATGAATCAGTATGTTTAATTTGTGACCATTATTCTTGTTTCTTCATATGAATGTGTGTATGATTATACTATTCAATGAGTGGGTATGTAGAGGTTGTGACCAGTGAACATAGCAACAATGTTGGACTCTTTTTCATTGAATCAACATCTCATTCTCTCCCTCCCATAGCACCTCTCTACACTAACCTGTATCTAAGTTATTTAGTCCTGGTTCCTTATTCTTCTATAAATTTCTTTCTTTCTGATTGCATATTATATTTTATCTGCAGTCAAGAAAGAAGGCACTTGAAGATCTTCACATTATGCAAACTAACAAGGTAAGCATCATTGCACCATTGGTTTCTCATTTCCCAGTACAAAAAAT
The DNA here is from genome assembly GCA_001649415.1 of Musa itinerans. Taxonomy (NCBI): domain Eukaryota; kingdom Viridiplantae; phylum Streptophyta; class Magnoliopsida; order Zingiberales; family Musaceae; genus Musa; species Musa itinerans. Next base: position 117,036 of record LVTN01000597.1, on the reverse strand, counting down.
GATTTACCTTCATTGAGAACATAATTGTGGATATAAGATCAGTAATTGTTTAGGAAATAACATCTTTTGTAGAATGGCCATGTAAATGCAAAAGCTGATACATCTTTGTGCGTATTTCTTAAAAGGATTTTAATACTGTGGAACTATTCCTCATCCTTCATTACCAGTAGTGCATGTCTAGCTCACTTACAGTTCCACAAAAATTATATAATAATAAGTAATAACCATGTCTACATGATTTATTACTCACTACTTGTCTATCATATTTTTGTGCTTTGTACTTTCTTTTGGACATCATTTTTATCCTTAAAAGAGTACTTGTGGTTTAGGACATACTAGGATTAAGCTTATAGTTGTGTTATGCTATAATCTAAGATGCCAAAATTTCAAATTAGTTATCTGATTTAGGATTTATGGAGATTGTGTTTGAAAAAAAGCTTTTAATCAGGATGAAATCAAAATTGTCCATCCATCTTTAGGAAAATAATTTTTTCCAGAAATTCATTTTTGTGTTGTCCTAGAACTGGTTTCTGTTGAACTGTACACCACTTTACTCGTTGTGATCTCAAGGGTCTAGACCAATTTCTAGATTTTTACTGTGTTGTTTTGCAGTGAAGCAATTTTATCAGTTGGGTTATATATGCACCTCAAAATATCCTTGCCATATTCGTATCAATCTATTAGATATATATGTTGAGTTGGCCAACTGCCTCAACAGTTTCTTGAAAAGATATATATATTTTATGTTTCATTGTTTTCCATTCTACAGGATATAGAAGTAATAATTTATCATCATATATCTGTGTATATTCTTTTCTTCTTGCCAAATCTGACACATGAAATTTAATAGAATACTCTTCTAAAACAAATTGGAGATTATTTATCATCGTCAGTCTTATGTCTTGGTAATGCCTATAAGCCACAATCTAGAAAGGTTAATCTCATCGAAGCATTATAGATATTCATTACCCAGTATACATTTAATCTACAAAGTTTAGCAGTTGATAGTGAATGAGCAAAGGGGAATAAAGAACAGTGAATTAGTTCTTTGTGCAGAAACAATGAGTTTCTTCTTTAGTAATTGAAGTCTGAAGATGCCATTTTTTGGCCAACAATGCAATTTTTCTTGTCCTTTTCTGGAAAGAACAAAGACATGAACAAGAGGAATACAGATACAGGGCCTGATAATCGTGTTTCATATCTATGTTGATGTGATACTGTTGTAGCCTTGTAGGTGTACCATTCTTTTGTCAGAATGTTAAGTTTCAATAATGTAAGCCTGGTGGCACAATACGAATCTTGAATCATGGGTAGAGGCACAATTGATGTCATTAAGCTTTGGTTTCCATCTGGCTTCAAAAGAAATCCATAAAAAACTGTGTTCATTATTGATGTTACCTTTTCTTTTGGTCAAGCTGATCCCTGAAATTCTACCTCATCATTGTTTCCTTAAGGTGAAGAAATATGTGCTGGTGCAGATAAACTAGTGCTATGAAATCATAGCCAAAGTATCTAACAATGGGGTGCAATATGAAAATAAAAAAGTTTTCACATGTTAGCATGCACTCAAGAAATAGGTTCTTCATTGCTCATTGTAGTACACAAGATGATATGGTCTACTAACACATCAATTTTTTTAAAGAGCACAGATTATATGATTGTTAATGGAAAATCTTATATGAAAGAGTGACATCAGAATTGAACTTCCTTTAGTTCATGGTCGATAATATAACAGTGAACTCTATGATCACTGGTTTTCCTTCAAATGTGAATACTGGCTGTAATATAGTAATTCCGACTTATTGGTCTTGTTAGTTTATAATTTAACTTTTCTTAGTTCTCCAATTGTAAATGCTTGTGATTTTTGGTATGCACAGCTTGAGAAACTGAGTCTTAGACAAGGCCAGTCAGAGGCCCAGCTCAAGTTCATAATTGATGCCTGGTTACAGGTAAGATAAAAGATATGGAATTATCCTTTTGATACTTTGAGTTCCTTGTAATTCTGTTCTGTTATCTTGGGACTTTTTTTTTTTCACTCCATTTTGTAGATAGTGGAGTGCAGGCGAGTGCTGAAATGGACATATGCATATGGGTATTACCTGCCCGAGCATGACGATACTAAGAGGCAATTTTTTGAGTATCTTCAAGGTTTATAAACTTCTCTTTTTAATTGCATCAACTGATAAGCTTATTCTTTCACATAGAGTTACCATGATGGTAGTCTTGTGCAGGTGAGGCTGAATTTGGCTTAGAACGGCTTCATCAATGTGCAGAGAAGGAACTCCAAGAATTTCTTGATGCAGATACCCCTATGAAAGGATTTGATAATTTCCGTGTGAAACTAACAAGACTAACTAGGTATGTATGTTCACCTTGTATTGTAGCCAATCTATGATTGTTTGAATCTTATGCTTTGACCTAATGGTTTCTTGGTTTCTTTTTAGGTTAATTTAAAAAAAAAAAAACAAGTTACCTTGTTTAGCTTCGTATGATTCTTTGTCAAAATATTGCAAAAAGCTCTTTCTTTTATGACTAAGCTCCTGTATTTATTTTTAAGGCCCTTATCATCTGGCGTTTGCTCTTATCATCATTCGTCATGTTTGCTTTTAAAGGTTTCTTCTGCATGCATTTGTTCTTAGATATTAATTTTACTTAATGCCCAATGTGCAACATGTGAATTGTATTAACTCAGGTTTATGGCTCAATAATCTATACTGTTTTTAGTTGTTAGCCTTACGTGATAGAATGCAAATAGTAGATACTTTCAAGTTAAATTGTCTTCATTAGCAATAGAATGCGAAATGTAAATTTCTGTTTGTCTGTAACATGGGTAGAAAGATCCTCAAGTTTGATTTTAACTGACATTCAGAGAGAAACAGTAAGAAATATTGATGTGTTTGCCAGTCAATCTAATTCCTGATTTTAAGCTATAAATGTCATGAAATCGAAGCATGGCATTTCAAAGCTTTTCTACTAATATATTGTTGCTTTTAATAAAACTGCATCTGTAACTGGTTTTTTTTTTATTCTGTTACTCAGTAAGCAACAAACTTGAACTGTATACCTTCATTTTGTGTTTGTGCACCAAACAGTGTGACTCATAACTACTTTGAGAACCTTGTTCAAGCACTAGAAAGAGGGCTGATGGATGTAGATTCTTCGGACCCTCAGAGCAGCAGCAAAAGTTCTTGTTCCAGCAGTCCTGGCAACATGCCTGGGAAAATGAAAAGTAGCAAAGCAACTGAAGCAGATGATCCCAGCTAGATATGGATGCCAGTTCTTTGATCACATGCTAAAAATAAAACAAATTCTTCGGATCTTTTTGTGCATCACCGTCTTTTGTGTGCACAATAAACAGCCCCTGTTGTAATGTGGAAAATTGTACATGATGTGGAACCGAAAAGGCTATATTCAACCTGAGGTCCCAAAGCATGAAGTATTGGGGAGTAGGGAGAGAAATAAGTTGCATATGAACAGTAGAGACATCTTAGTTATCAGGTGATTTCTGTATATATCTGTATATACATTCTTGAGTGTTTAGATACACAGTTTTACTTTTATTTTGTAGTACAATCTAATGTTAAATATGGTTTCAGAATTTGCTCTTGTGGGTTTTTAGATTTGTGTATTATTTTGTATGGTGATGCAGATGCCCTGTGGGGAAAATTTTACTATTTGCATTATTTGTTTCGGTTAAATCTTCCAAGTTTGTAATACTGGATCATTGGTCGATCCAAAACAACCTTTTTTTATCATTGGGTCAGATTGCATGTTTAATTAAAAAATTTAAGATATATAAAATAAGTTAAAATTATAGACCTTATTGAAAATTGTTTTTCTTAAAATATCAATATTACTAAAAATAGAAAAAGGGGGCATGTGACTGGTGTTCTTATCAAGAATAGATTCGACATTAGGAAAATAAGAGGGTGCTGCTAGGAAAATGTGAAAATGTGAGGCATCTTTCGAAAAATCTCAAAAGAAAAAGGACTTTTTTCGAAAAGTCGCCCTGTAAAGTTTATCAGCGGTTCCTCCGAATCTCTTGGACATAATAAAACAAATCAGATAAGTGGATTGTGCGGTCAATGCTTTGATTTCGATCCGGTTCTGTCCTTATAACACGGTATACGGAGCCATATATACACCCGAGTCTCGGATAGATGTGCTCTTTAAGTGACAGACAGATCATCATCGAACCCCGTCGTCGTCCCCAGGTGTTGCAACTCGTCGTTGCTCCTTCTGGAGGGGATCCTCTCCAACTATTGTTCGGATCCCATCGTTGATCGCTGAACCGTGGAGATGTGCACACCGGAGGCGTCCAACTAAAAGTGGCATTGCAGCGGATCCTCACCCTTCTGCCGATGCTATAAACTTCGGTCAGCCCACTTCTCCCCCTTCCCGATTCGCTCACGAAACAGGATCAAGGCCAGTATGGAATCCGTCGCCCGCCCGTTCCCAAACCCTAACTTGAACATCCGAACCCTCTCCTCCTCCTCCCCCCGCGGATCCTTCACAGTGTCCCGCGTCCCCTTCGATCAGTGGCGAAATCGCCCCCGCCTCAGAGCCGGGCGGCACCGACCCGTCGCCGCCGTCGCAAATCCAAGGTCCGAGCACGACGTTGTTGTCGTCGGCGCCGGGATCATCGGGCTGGCCGTCGCACGCCAGCTCCTGCTCTCCTCCGACCTCTCCGTCGCCGTGGTCGATGCCGCCGTCCCCTGTTCCGGTGCCACCGGAGCCGGTGAGTATGCTGTACTTTTTTTGGGCGATACTTATGTCGATGTATTCATGGATGGCAAATGTGCTTGATTTGTTTGTTTGCGGTGGCGTCAGGGCAGGGGTACATTTGGATGGCCCACAAGACGCCGGGTAGTGAGACTTGGGAGCTGGCTGCGAGAAGCAAGCAGTTGTGGGAGGAGTTGGCAGAGAGTATACGAGACCAGGGTAAGGACCCCGCAGAAGTACTGGGCTGGAAGAAGACAGGTATCTCGCTCTTAAATTTTGTATCTTGTGCTGATTTTTGTGATGCAATCTTTGGATTATGGTTATTTGTGTTAGGGTGAAAAAATGTAGGTGTTGTTGAGCCGTTATACTGATCACATTCAAAGTATAATTCTTGCTTTACCTGAGTTTCAAATCTGCAAGTTTACATGGATAGTTACACAGATAATTAAAAATGAAATTTTGATGCTGGAATTGAGCATGCTATTAATCTGGGGATCTCAAAGCTAATAATTGAATCTGATGCTGAGCTCATGATTAAGATTTTGAACGAGGAAATTCCTCCATTGAATGTTTTGAATTATTATAGGAGTATTACTAGGTTCATTGATTATAAATTCACTCATGTATAGTGGGAGGGGAATGATAGTGTCCATTGGTTAGCTAATCAGGCTAGATCTTCTAAAAATTCTGCTATCTGGAGACAGTACTGGCCTCCAAAACTATGATCTATTTTGTGCTCCGAAAAAAATGGAGTTTTTTGTAAGAGACTTTTAAAGGAACATAGTTTCTTCGTTTTTTGGGAAAAAATGAAAATTTGGATCATTTTTATAAATGGAAGCTGACTATGTATGCAGATTTTCCAATATTGATTAGTCAGGGCCTGGAATTGAGCATGCTGGAATTGAGCATGCTATTAATCTGGGGATCTCAAAGCTAATAATTGAATCTGATGCTGAGCTCGTGGTTAAGATTTTGAACAAGGAGGAAACTCCTCCATGGAATGTTCTGAATTATTATAGGAGTATTACTAGGTTCATTGATTATAAATTCACTCATGTATAGTGGGAGGGTAATGATAGTGTCCATTGGTTAGCTAATCGGGCTAGATCTTCTAAAAATTCTGCTATCTGGAGACAGTACTGGCCTCCAAAACTATGATCTATTTTGTGCTCCGAAAAAAATGGAGTTTTTTGTAAGAGACTTTTAAAGCAATATGGTTTCTTCTTTTTTTGGAAAAAAATGAAAATTTGGATCATTTTTATAAATGGAAGCTGATTATGTAGGCAAATTTTCCAATATTGATTAGTGAGGGGCTAGAGTTGCTTCTTGCTATTGAAGTAGACAATGGGAGGAAGTGCTTAGTCATGATGATAGATGATACATTGGCTCGTGTGGGTACATTTTCTTGCAACACTAAATGTGACTCCACTAGCTTCATAAACATGCATTGGCACAAAACTATATTTTACAAAAAAAAATATATACATCAGAGTAACTCAGGTGTACATAATTATGTTTGTCTGTTTACCGCTATATGCATACATCTGTAGTATATCAATGTGTGTGGAGATGGATGGTGGATGGGTAGGACGGCCTTGGTGGGGCTCTACACTTTTTGTGAAATCTCAACATGGAATTGATCATAGTAGACGGACGATGCATCTCTATATGGAACATCAGAACCATCAACTATAACAATATTTTGGAGGCTTCCTCGTTTATCAAGATAATTGTCTAGGTTCCAACTTATGATAGTGCTGATAGCTGAGCTAAAATCATTCTGTTGAGGTACAATGTTTAGAATTAAAAGAACACATCAACTGTCTTTACATTGATGAACCTGCTCTAATCTAAAATATGTTGTCACCAAGATGACTAAAGGAAAGAAAAAGACCAACAAGGAAAACACCACTGACCATCTAGCATTTATTTATTGACACTAACATCCTTTGTCATTGTTTTCACACTGGAATCCGCCATTAAGATGATTGAAAAGCATACATATATCAGCGAAATATCAGAATGGGCATAGAGTTGTTAAAATTGGTTGTCTAATGAATCACAGGAGGGAATATCTGGATTTATTTTCCTGTTCTCTGCTTGGTTGTAAGTTCTAAACTCATATTTTCTGGACATTACTGTCCTGAGTTCTTTATGCAATTGAGCATCATATAAGAAAACTTAAATTTCATTCTTTTGACTTTAAGTTTCGTCAGACATTCGGTTGCAGACTGTAGTGTTGATAATCATCTTTTTTATTTTTGTAATCAGAATGAACTGATCATCAGAAACTCCTATAAGAAACATGTAAATTTGTCCATGTGTCGATTTTTAGGAAGTTTGTTAGTTGGTAGAACTTTGGAGGAGTCATACATGTTGGAAGAAAGGGTCAAGCTCCTAAATCAGGCAGGGTTGCAAGCAGAATACTTGCCTGCATCTTCTTTGCATTCGGAGGAACCAGCATTGGAAATTGGAAAGGAAGGAGGAGCTGCTCTTGTACCAGATGACTGCCAGTTGGATGCCTCTCGGACTGTTGCATTCATTGAAGAGGTTACTTTTATTTCTTATCATTTATTCATGCATCTTCAGTTGCTAACTTCTATCCCATATGTGCTTTATCAGATAATGATCCATGTCATTCATGCTTTTTTTTTTCCCAATATGTCATTCATCCTTAGTTGTCGATGTTTTGCATTATTTTCTAGGGTAATAAACAGTTCAATTCACAAGGCAGATATGCTGAGTTCTATAATGACCCTGCTCTTTCTTTGCTGAGGTGGACATTTTCCTTTTATAAGGATCAGATACTATTGTTCTACAATCTAATTCCTTTGTACAAGAGCTGGTATACTTTTCTTAATCCTAAAACCTTGCAGGTCTTCATGCACACAAACGGTTGAAGGTGTTCAAACATCCAAGAACAACTTGTATGCTAAAAGAGCTGTTGTGATTGCTGCAGGTGCCTGGTCTGGGCCCTTAATGCAAAGCCTCATTGTGCAACCAAATCTTTTGCCAAATATACCTGTCAAGCCTAGAAAGGTAATATTGGAGTTACGAAGTGTTTGTTCCCCTGCATTATTTATTCCCCCCCTTTTCTACAATACAATATGGTCACAATACCAAAACTGAGTTAACACATAATGGTAATATTAGTTTGTTCATGATGCAATTTGAAGTAGCCTCAGTTCTTGTTCATTTGCATATGTTGCCCTCACTTATATGTGCCATGAACATATGCATAACTATCATCATTCGGGTATTTGTGGAATCTTTATTGGTCGTAATCAATCAAGGTTCGCAATACCGTACCGTACCGATATTTTGATCTGAGCTTGGTATAGTACGGTACGGTATACCGAGCAGTACACGGTACCGAGCACTGTAGCAGTGCTACAGTGTACTGCACTGTTATTTCTACTACAGTACTACTGCTACAATGCACTGCTACAGTCGAGACTGGTACGTGTACCGGTAGTCTGTCGGACCGGTACATACTGCTCGTACCGAGCGGTACAATTCGGTATTGCAGACCCCGTAACCAATATAATACATGAGATGCATAAAGTAGTCTTGGATAAGGTTCGTCGTATCGTGCCGCACCGGCATTTCGACTCGGGCTCGGTACGGTACCAGTGTACCGAACAATTTTATTTTATTTTTTTTATTACTGTAGCACTATAGCGGTACCGGGCGGTCCACGTACCGCTATGCCATCGGACCGATATGTACCACCTGTACCGGGCGGTACCATTCGGTATTGCATACCTTGGTCTTGGATACGGCCTACAGGCCCTTCACAATGATGGACCTTAAGTAAATTTGGCTCCAATCTGTTCTTGCTAGTGTATCAAAGAACAATTCATGTGATATCATGCAATATAGGGATAGTGTAATGAACATCAAACAACTTATAAGCTGTTAATCCTCAACCTAGCTATGTGAAGTAAACTTCCATCGCAACCTATTTATCATTTATTATTTTGTTCTTATACACATGAAAATTGTACAATACATACAGTGGTTATAAGTTTTGATTGGGCAATTTGGTGAGTATTCAGTGAGGCCTAAGCAAAATTACATGCCAAAGCTTATGCTTGCCCTTGCTTTCAGTTGGGTTTGTTGAAACATCGGTCTTCGTCCGGCTTTCCCTCTTTCAATTAAGAAAGTCATTAAAAGAATTGCAAAGAGCTCCCCCTTCTAAACCTTCTTCCTCTCATCCATTTTTCCTCAAAGCTTAATAAAATAGGAATCTTTTTCATGATCAATTTAACATTTGTAGTTTAACTCAGCAATAACAACAAGAAGCCCAATATTGTCTCCGAGGAGGCACCTTGGGAGATAGTGTTGTGCATTAAGTCAAGAAGTGGATTCTGAATTTCGCAGCCTTTAGTGCACATGTTTTATAATTTAATATCTATATATGGAGTGAATTAGTGAAAAATAAAAGAAAAAGAAATTCAGTGTTCAATTGTTTATGAAGAATGTGATCATTTATGCAATTACGCATATAAGGTTTCACTCGATTATATATCAAATCTAACAGTTAATTTTTTTCTTCCCTTTTTTTGGTTTCTTATATTTAATTAGAGTGAGGTTATCCTGAAGAAAAAATAGTTTTTATTTGCTTCATATTTTCGTTACTTATTTTTATTTTTCAATCAAAATTTCATGTAAAAGGTATTGAAATTTTAGCTTCTGTGGTCGTTTGTGCAAATGTTAAGAGTCAACCTGACCTAGGATTATCTTGACATCATGTTAAATTAGACATTAGGAAAGGCCCATCCAGACATACATTAGATGCTGATGTACACTCCATATGATTTTGGGTTTTTGGAGCTTATTATTATTCATTAATTTGGTGAAAGTAGTTTCGTTTTAACTAAACCATTTTTCACTCCTATAGCTAAAAGTCTGTAGATACCATATCATTTTTGAAATCTCCATAAAACTTGATTCAAGTACCCACTTATTAACCAAGTAATTGGTAAATGGCCATTGAAGGAGGTACAAATGGATGCCCACATTATCTACGAAAATGGTCGAGATGAGCAATACACCAAAAGAACATTAAAATGCACTCTGATTCAAATACTTCTATACATGTAGTATGTCCTCAAGCAATACACCAAAATAACATTAAAATGCACTCTGATTCAAATACTTCTATACATGTAGTATGTGCTCAAGCAATACACCAAAAGAACATTCCAATATGCACTTGGATTCAAATACTTATGTATATTCACATGTGCTCAAATCAAGACCAGACAGATTCACAAGTAAGCGGTTGAGTTAGATAGAATTATTCCAATGACCAAACATCTTCATTGACATTCAATTGAATCACTCGAGATGAACAGAAGTCACCAAAACTGCTCATATTTGTATTTCTGTATATTAAGAGAGGCAAGCTTATCTCTTGGGTTGAGACTTGTACTGATTAAATCAATGTTTAAAATGTTGGTACCACGCTAGTTTTGACACCTTGTTGAATTAGTTATGTTACCATTACACCGGATGGAATACTGACTTGTATCATCTGGTATTACTGAAAAAAAAAACAATGAAAATGAAAATACCAATCGGTACCGAGCTTAGAGTCCATTACCAATTTTTGGTTGGAGCCATAAATATCGGTTGGTATGTACCAGGGACTAATAGATACTGGCTAATGTTAGAAGTCTGACCAGTATTTGGAATCTTAAATTGAATAATGCTCTGCTGCAGTGATTTATTGGACATATATGTGAGACAGCATAACCTATGACTCAGAGGTTGGGGTTGTCAACCTTGTCATGCTTCGGACTTGGTAGCTTTGCAGTTTCATCGCTGTTGCTCTACTCTTAATTAGTCCATTAGACTGTTCTTATGAAACATGCATGATGAGTCTTACCTACATTTTTCTTTTTGGTACTGATGAACTTCATTTAGTTGGACATAATGTTGCCTCATCTTTTTCTGATTAAATTAATTAGTTGCTAGAACTAATTCTTTGGATTTCTAGTGGCTAAATGTTTACCCTTGCATAACTAGGGCCATCTTCTTTTATTGGAGAATTTCAAGGACTTACAACTAAACCATGGTGTGATGGAGGTTGGATATATTGATCATCAGGTTTTTACCTCGTCCACCAGGTCTTTTACTCCAGGAGCAGTTGAGGATGATGATAATTTGTCATCCATATCAATGACAGCCACTTTAGACGTCAATAGGAATCTTCTACTAGGTAGTTGTCACAACTTTGACTTCTTCTAAACCCTTAAACAGCAAGCATCTTAATTTAATGTGATTACTTAATGTTTGAGTTTGTGCCCCATTCTGTTAATTCTCCTGAAGTTGTTGCTTTTCTCCATGGAGATTGTAAAAGCACTTGCTGATGGAATTTGACTGCTGTATTCATCCACATAAAGTTGGCTAAGCTTGCCCATCATTATCAATGTTGATTATTACTGGCTTACCCTCCCTTTCTTGGTCATTTCAGGAAGCAGTCGCCAATTTGTTGGATTCAGTAGAGAAATGGATGAATCTATTGTTAAACAGATATGGGATCGGGCCGGGGAGTTCTTTCCTGCTCTAAAGTCTCTTGATAATAAAATAGACAAGATACGAATAGGACACCGCCCTTATAGTAAGTCCAATTTTCTTCCTTGGTCTTGTGTAACATCTTGTGACATAATGCCTCGAAGGCCTATTTCCCGAAGAGCACTTATACTTAAAAAACATTAACAAAAAATTACTTCTTTCAGTGCCTGATGGGAAGCCTGTCATTGGGCCAGTTCCTAGTTTACCAAATGTTTTTCTTGCGGCTGGGCACGAAGGAAGTGGTCTTTGCCTGGTAATTTTCATCAAATCACATATGGCATTTGTTTTTGTGTTAAGGAGTATTTTACAAGTGTTTTTACCCTTTTTATTCACAAGATAATATACTATGATCCATATTATCTTGTTTATTTGAATTTTTCTGCTGTCCATTTTGCAATTCAGTTTTGGGACTCTGAAATACATGGTCATCACTGCCAAAGGAGTTTAACTTACCGTGTGAAAATTTAAGATGCTTAATTGAACACATTGAAAAGAAGGGTTCATCATGTCTTAATACTAGAATCTTCGCTGTAACAGTAGTCTTGGAGAACCGCTTGGAAGCAGCAGTTCTTCTACATAATGTAGATATAGAAAGGCATGTATCTGGCAAAAATTGCAATCCAAATATATCCCAGAAGCCTTTCCCCAGGTGCAGAGTTAGAAATGCCTCTGCAGTGGCTAGTGTTCAAGAACTTGAATGTTTTGAAATCTCTAAGCTGGCTTCTGATTCATGACTGTCAAACAATTGAGAGTTAAAGCAATTAAGGCATCTCGTAACTGGTAATTAAAGTAACTACGGGATCCTATAACAGTCTCATTTTCTTCCCTAACTTCAGTCATAATTGTGTTATGACCCATTATGCGAACATTTCAAATTGGTAAGTGGCTTATGCTGAAATTTTTTTTTTATTAATAATTTTGATGATCATTGCTCGGTCTGCTTTCAGAAACTGTGTAGCCGAATAGTAGAAGCTTTTGTTTTCTGTGTCGGACCCCAGGTCTTTTTCAACATTTTGGGGTGAATTTTGGCATATCTTTTTTCCTCTATGTCATTATGGTTTACTTTGCTTCAAGTTTTCTATCTGTTTACCGTCTGTGCTACATTCATGTTATTTGCTGCAACCGTTAAAAGATGGCATTTGACTTGTTAGTTAGGTTTCCATATCAATGTTTATACCCCGATGGTCAAAAGAAAATGCTGATTGGTACTGGGTTTTCATCATTATTTTTTTAGGCATTGGGCACTGCAGAAATGGTTGCTGATATGATACTAGGGAACCCGATAACAATAGATCATACACCATACAGTGTGGAAGGCAGATTCTGCTGATATTTTATTAGCTGCCAATGAATCCTTTATCATAGCTAATAAGGCTGGCGGATTTTGCTGATAGCTGCTTATGCACTCCCAAAATCTTATTTGCTGAATTGATAAGGTGCAATTTATCAACTTATTTAAATCTGATCATTCTTGTAAACTTGCTTGTAATAATAAATGAAGGGTCACGATATCAGCAGAAGCATGTTTCATGTCTGATGTTTCAAAAACCTGTATATTATGGTTGTTTCTGATAGGACTTTGTACAACTTTCATGATCATATTTCCCATCAAGAATCTGCTTTTGATTACAAGAGGGGATTGTTTTGAGTACATATCAAAGACAAAGACTGCTCAACCAAGATGAATGGGTTTTAAACTCCGTATTTGCCGAAGACTTTGATTCGACATTTAATTTTCTGCAAGCTACGGCAGTATGTCTATTGCTGAAGATTAGGGAATAATGAAACCAAGATTGCTCATCTGAAAGGCTCTACAAAGGGAGGTGTGAACATGGCCAGTCAAGTCAGGCCTGAGCCACGATATGATGCACGCAATTTGTACAGAATAAAGAAAGTTGACTCAGAATTGTTTACATCACAAGGGTTAGTGTCTGAAAATGATCATGCTATATGGTCCATTTTGTTGGTGGTTGACTGTGAGCACAAATCTACTGAATCATCACAAATGTTCCAGGTATCAGGATGCCACTGGATATGTGCAGTGCCATGTGAGTAGTAATGTTCTGGGGATGAGCACCAACTCATGTGAATCAAGTTTGAATCGTTTCTCCAATGATTAATGTTCAGTATGAATCTGTAAGAGTGACAGATGAAGTGAATTCCAAGCACCAATACATTCACTGTATCTTGTAACATTTTGGTATGGAGCAAGATCTTCCACCTGCATTTGGTTAGCTTCTAGTTGAAGTGACTTGCATGGTGATCAAGTGCCATTCCTAGGCTTAAACAACTTGCTCCCAGTGCTATCTTATTGGACTGGTTCATGCATGACTCACATTTGCTGCAATCCAGCTCCGACAGTGTCTCATGTGAAATATTATAAATCATGTTAGCATTCTGAAGCCAAAGGAGATGTTGTTTGGGATAAAAGAGGAAATAATTTCAGATCTCAGTTCACAATCTGATGTCTAAGATTTGCATGCCTGCCATTGAAGATCTGGATCCAACAGGCTATGAATGATTTTGCTACGGGGGAAACTTGACCAGAGCTAATCTCACTACTCCCAAATTTTTCATCTCATCCAGTGAGCTATCAAATTATTACTAGAGAACACTGCTCGCCAAATGCACCATCAAATTGTTCACAAGCATCATCAAAAAGAAATCAGGGATGAGATAACAAGAAGGTAAGTTGGTTCCGGGGAGAAAATTTTGCTCTCAATTGCCACTCTTTCTACCTTTGATGGTTGAGGAAATATAGGGGGGAAATAGTGACACATAATTGCATCACATAGGTCAGTCTTCAGACTGCATTAACACAGGCATAATATTGGAATAACTTCATACAGGATCAAGATAAACAAACAATATTTGTTTTGTTGGAGTCCAGCAGTTAATAGTCATTGGATTTTTGCTGCACAAGTAATCCTCTCATCCCGAAGCTAAAGCCAATCTCTCACCAGATAGATAGCAGGCAGAGGGACTACATTTCTGTCCATTCTACGGCACCTGCTGCACGAACGGAAGAACTAACAAAAATAGACACCATCTGAACCTGCAAGCACGGAGCCTTTTGCGTGCAGACCATCACCGTTGCCGTCCACGGCGAGGAGATGCTGCGTGGGGAAGCAGCAGTAGTCTGGGAGCAGCTGCGCGGTTCTGCTGCTCTCCACAGCTTCGATGACCATCACCACCACGTAAACCAACCCCACGGCGGCGATCCCCATCACCAGGCACGCCTCCTGTGTTGGACTAACCATGACCATCCACAGACAGCGGAAGAAGGAGATGATACTACAACTCATGGATGGAAAAGGAGGATTCATAGGCGTACCGCATATATATGAAGCGGAGGGAGAGTTGTGTGGTGCATCGAATTCAGGGGGGTGTTCGTGTAGGACTGGAACTGCTGGCTGTGGCGATCGCGTTCAATGGATGATGCTGAGGATGGGGTCAGAATCCACCATGCACAGTGACCGGGTTCATGGGATGGGATGGGAAAGAATGCTGAAGCTGCAAGGCTCGTTATGATTTGATATGATGCCTCACCGATTCGATTCAATGAACCTAAATTGTTCCTAAACCTTCACGTGCTCATTATCCAACGTGACATAATTGACGTGGGGTTTTCCCGTCTCGGCCGCGGGGATGATGTCGCGTCGGACGCGTATGGGATTAGCACTCAGATTCCATGTGTTTATTATAGATCTGAAATGAAAATCTTATCTGAGTTTGAGAATATTAACGGATGTAAAATGATTAGCACTTGAATTTCATGAGTTTATTATGGATCCGAAACGAGAATGTTTAAGAATATTAACAGATATAAAATTACTTATAAGAATCTTATTGGGTTTGAGAACATTAACAGATGCAAAGTACACGAATTTCATGAGTTTATTATAGATCCAAAATAAGAATCTTATTGGGTTTGAGAACATTAACGGATGCAACATGACTAGCACTCGGATTCCATAAGTTTATTATAGATCTTGATGAGGCATATTTTGGGTCTTAGTCACGTTGCAATCGACGCGCACCATGCCCTCGCCAAGTCAGCACGATGAGTACTTCCATGCGCCAAATATGGTCCGTACCAAGGTACTCCTCGGTGCATCCCGTCCCGAAAAGCTCGAGGCAACGTCGTTTGGCGTCGTTTCGTGCATTCCGAGATAGCAGCCGCACGAAGGTACCATCTTGCCCCTCGGGGGTCGGTCATCGCGTCAAACCCACGTACGGTCGACCCTCGTACAGTAGCATAAAAACCCCTGACTAGCATCTGGCTAGTGGGAGGCAAAAAAAGAGAGAAGAAGAACAATCGCTAACTTAGTCGTCGAGGGGCCAAAGTTGGAAACCACCCGATGAGGGTATTGTGTGCAGGAGCGCAACCGCCTTCGGATGTCCTACTGCCTCAACCGAGAGACGTACTCCTTGAAGACGGTGTCAGCATCCCAACCGAGAAGCACCCCCCCTCAGACAACATCAGCACCCCGACCTACGGACGAGATCAATCTCGGTGCCTAGCCTGCCCCCCTCGATCGCGAGCTCCCGACATCGACCCGTGGACCAGGCCGTGCTGACTCATCAGCCACGGTACATCAGTTCACCAACAGATCCGAAACGAGAATCTTGTTGGGTTTGAGAACATTAACAGATACAAAATGAGGATGAATATGCATTGAACTTCCGATCGGGTTTGGGATGTCGTCGAGCTCCTTTTAAATCGATGATTAATTGATCATCACTTAAACATAATGTTACGATGGTAGTTGCACTATGTAGTAATATAAACGGTTGTATGTATACTTGCATTATTTATAGGAAGATGATAAAGAAAACAAAACTTGTATTTGATTATATTGGGTAAATCCTTAAAAGAAGCTTTTTTTTTTCCACATAGCATTTTTTTGTTTTATTTATGCAAAGTACCCTTTATTTTTTAAAGATGAGATTATCTATGATCTTCGCCTTGTCACTTATTTGTTGTTACCACTACGATCATATCCATTATTGTCATCGCTAAAACCCTTGTTTGTTGCTTATACACTCACCCTCACCTTCGTCGGTCTATGGCCTCCAAGAACTCATCCATGACCACGCCCCTCCGTTATCTTCTTTGCTTCCATATAGTCATCCCGTCCTAAGCTTGCCTCATCTCCTTACCCATTTTACCCATAGCCAATTTGGTACTCATTGTTCTATTTTTTAGGTTCTTTTTTGTTTCTTCTATTCTAATGATGGCCTAGTCATCTTTGCCTCTTTCCTTATTATGGCTCACTGGCTCCCTAACCCTACAATTTTCTTTTCTCCCCACCTCTCTCGTCATTATTCAATTATTCATCAACGATCGTTTTCTTCTCGTTTGTCAAGGTTGACGATCATGATGCATGAGGATGGCTTGACGATTGATATAATATAATGTGGTGGGAACTCGTGACAGAGGTAGTGCTCACGGCTAATCTCATCTGAAAATAAAGGTCACTGTACGGGAATAAAATAAAAAGATAGTATTATGTGACAAAAGCGAAAACTCGGGTTTTTTTTTTTCTTTTTTCGAGAAATTTGCCCAATTATATTTTACAATTTTAATATATATATAAATTATAAGATGCAAAAACACGGTTATCATAATTGCCCTTATAGCTCAGTGGTAGAGCGTCAGTCTTGTAAACTGAAGGTCCGTAGTTCGATCCTGCGTGAGGGCAATTAAATAGTTGTCTTAATTAACAGGATTTTTCAAACAAACTAATATTTTAATAATTAATCAATAATGTAAAGTTTTCCAATTAGAATATCGTTTAATTTCACTAAATATAAACTTTACGTTTTCTTCCTTAGGAAAGTGTGTGTTTATTCCCGTACAGTGACCTTTATTCACGGCTAAACTGCTGCATGTATGTAACTTAGACCACCACCCCCCATTCCATTCCGGTGCAACGTTAACCGGTAGAATTTGACGTACTAAAGAGCTCATAGTTTTCCGCGCTAAAATGTAAATAGCTTCGATGTGATTCATATTTGGTTGGCAAACTTCCTTGTAAGTAATCCTCTAAAGTAAAACGTAACTTTTGTCGTGTGAGGAAGACAATTACCGAGACATCATCGATCAACGTTAGATCCTCGAGAACCAATGTTCCACGTATGTTTCATTCCTATCGACATGAAAGAGCATATGTCGACGACGACGTATACTCACATGTGATAGATGTTGGTGTTACAAAGGAGATAGAGAAGAAATTAGTGAAGAAGCTTAATTGTATTCATATATTCCTCTCCTATTTATACAGGTTAAGTTAGGAGGGAGGATTTCCCTCAACAGATTAGAGGATTTCTCTGAACAGATTAAAGGATTTCCCTCAACAGAATAGAGAGATTTCCTCATATAGTTGAGGAAATCTTATCTGTTATCATGCCCCTGCAAGATGGTACTCCTATCAATGACATACTGGCTAGTTGTCGGAGAAGTGAGGAGATTTACTTGAGGCCAGTGTAACGGAGCAGGAAGACGGGGTCGAGACCAACAAGCTTTAGCATAGTGACCGACTTTATCACACAGTTAGCAGACGACCCGTCGTTATTGACTTGAAGGGGTAGGATGCCAAGGCGGACGAGTATTGTAGTTGTCATTTTGGGAGAAGTTATGAGTAGAAGGATAAGAGGGGTGTTGTATGAGAACCATAGGATCAGGAATACCTTTGGTGATGTTCGGAGAGTATCGAGTGTTCTTCCTCTTAGACTTATAATTGACTTGAGCTGTGATAGACGGTCCAGGCAATTTGTCTGCACGCTTCAAGTACATCTCATAGTCAGTCAACTTGTCATAGAGTTCTTCAAAGGAGATTGACGAGTCACGTGCCCGAATTGCAACCACCAATTCCTTGTAATTGTCTCCAAGACCATTTAGGGTATGGATGATGATCTCCTCATCACAAAGGGAATGACCTATCAGAGCTAAGTCATCGATGATAACTTTGATATTTTGTAGGTAGTCAGTGATAGTACTTCCCTCTTGTTTGGTCACCATCAACTTGGATAAGAGACTGAGCTTGTGAGTACGGGAATGATTTGCCAAGGTTGTTTTCAGTTTAGACCATGCATCGACAGCAGTCACACATGCAGAAACCAATGGAGCGACGGATCTAGCAACTAAGGCCTGAATAGCTTGGAGGATGAGACGATCTTGACGCAGCCACAGTTTGTGAGCTGGATTAGATACTGGACTAGGTTCTCCAGGGATGTTGAGCATGGCTGGCGGACAACTGAAGGAGCCGTCAACGTAACCTAGCAAGTCGTATCCAAATAAGAGATTAGAAAATTAAGCCCGTCAGGACGCATAGTTGCCACCCTTTGATAATTTGAAAGGGATTAGTGTGGCTGCATTGATGGAGATAAGTCCTGTAGAAAAAGAACTATGAGTTCCTGCAGAAATAGGAACTGGAATATCAGAAGAAGATAATGAAGACATCCCAACCATTCCTCTGTTTTTTTTTTTTTTTTTTCATGAAAGGTGGAGGAAAGCAATGAGGAAGCTGCAGCGATTAGGAGGTGACTGCAGCGATGAGGAAACTGTAGCGATGAGAAAACTGCAGCGGAAGAAATCTGCAGTGATGCAGCAGTTGCAAAAGCTATAGCAATTTAGGAAGTTGCAACGATTAGGAAGCTGCAGAGATTAGGAGGCGGTTGCAACGATGAGGAGACTGCAGCGATGTTGCTGCTGTGGCTGATGTTGCTGCATATGATGCGGCGGAACTGCAGCGAATGATGCGGCGATGAGGAGGCTGCAGTGATGTTGCTGCGGTTGCTACGGCTAATGCTGCGAAAATTACAGTAGATGAGGAAGAGAGGAAGAGCTCCGTCAGCCTCAATGCAGAGGGAAGTGGCAGTGAAATATGTCGCAGCATCCTTGGGATTTTAGAGGCTGTGACGCCAAAGGAGGAAGACGCAGCGACCGCTGTCAAGCGAGGAAGATACCGCCCGCCATTGCTTCCGCTGTTCGTCGATGAAATCAATAGCAATGCTCTAATACCATGTTAGAAAGGATATAGAGAAGAAATTACTGAAAAAGCTTAATTGTATTAACATATTTCTCTCCTATTTATACAGGTTAGGAGAGAGGACTTCCCTCAACATATTAAAGGATTTCCCTCAACATATAGTTGAGAGATTTACTCATATAGTTGAGGAAATCTTATCTGTTATCAGTTGGATCATCTAATCCCACCTGTCCAAGTTGACAATAATAATTCGATGACCCTCCATGAGGATTATTACTTATTTCGAGCATCGGTTCCTATGATCTGACCCACATTCATAAGCTCTCTTGTCTTTACACACAGGAAGTAAAATTTTGATATGTGACTAGACATTTGAAGTCAACTAGTTCCTTATATATATATATA
>LVTN01000597.1:81172-97210 GCA_001649415.1 Musa itinerans | reverse complement strand
TATATATATATATATATACTTAAAATTGTAGGGTATGGACTGCAGTGTTTTAAGTAATTACAATGAAAATCAGGCAATTACTATAATTTTAATAAAGGATAATTTTAACTTAGGACATTTAACTGTGGTTTTTAAAAACCACAGTTACGGATGTATTATTATTATAGAGGACAGTTTTATAAAAACCATCTATAAATAAAAGAGTTGAAAAGAATGATTAATACAAGTATTCATTCTTGATATAGGCTCATGTAAGCTTTCTTTTTCTGATATATAAATAGAGTTTATTTATTAAGTTGGTGTTATATTTCTATAAATCAGATAATGAAACTCATTTTACCATTATGTTTCTATGGATTTTATAATTAATAAAAATTAACCTGATATAAGCCACTCTAGGATTATTATGTTCATTAGTTTTCATCATATGATGGATGATTTGTACACATTGTGTGTTGTAGGTTCGTTCTATTTTTTTTTTGGTTTATAGTTCATTATAGTTATCATTGTTTTTGCCTATAGGTATAGTTCTAACTATGATTATAACCGCTAGCATATATAAACGTTATAAGAATTACATCAGGAATATACCTAATAAGATCTCTATGATGTTTAAGTTAATTTACCGTTCGAAAGTTTCAATCAAACAAACACCTAGAGAAAACCTATTTATAGTGTGAGACATGATTGTTGGGGGAGATCATCATTAAATTTTGAAAATATTTTTATGTGCACAGGTTCGATTATAAATGAGATTATGAATGCGTGTATCAAACTCGGTAAGATCACAATCCATCAACTCGATATCATATCATCAACTTTGTGGCTTCGAAATGATATATTGATCAATCGAAAATGATATATCGGCTATATCATTTGTCCCTCATCGTCGATAAAATTAGCACATCAAGCGACGACCATTGTTGTCCTTGTCAGCAATAGATTTTACGGAAGGTATCAGGTGGTGATGCATAGATCTTAACCAGCCATGGGGAAGCATTAGGAGAGAGAGAGAGTCTTGGATGAAGAAGAAGAGTATCAGGGTGCCAGGTGGTGGTTCTGAATCGGGCAAGTTGCAAAGGAAGATTGAAACCAGCTGATGCTCAAGCAGAAGAACCAGATGTTACCATAGTCGTCGGTATCTGGTGGAATTGCTGTTCTTGCTTACAACTGAACTCGATGATGAATTGGTATAACCCGTGTTCCGCTGAGCTCCGATGTCTTGAAGATCCATCACGACGATGGTTATATATTAATTATATTCATATGGTCATCTTTTGGCAAACGAATCACATGGATGATGATGTTTTGAAAGAATGAATCAACAAGTTATATCAACATCTATTCTAATGGACGCACGCTTCATCCGTGGAGCCACATCTATTCTAATGGTCTACAAGTTATATATGTAAGATTATGTGGTCCTATTTAATTAAGTAAGATATATTATAGATATTATTGGATTCTGATTATGGTTATTGGCCAATAGAAAAGAAGTCCATGTTAAAGTAGGATTCCTTAGGAGATAACCTTGATGGGAGGAAATATCGACATACGAACTGATGCCTCCACGCGACGGACACCACAAAGAATCGGAGTGAAAGAGAGTCTCTATAGAAATTTCAACACCGGACGCAAATCCACTTTCTGTGGAGTGCTCGCGAGACAGCAGCGGACGACAGCTTTCGATTAAAGAAGCAAAACGAGATAAATTAGACAGAAACCAGAAGAAAAACACTATGATGATTATCGAAGAACAAAAGAATTTTTCTATATTATGTGTTAAGGAACTTATATGTTCTTTGAAAGGAAGGATATGAACAAGTACTGATTCGACATTCAAAACAAGATATGGAAAATGCATTTCAATCTGAACTTAATATTGCTTCCGAGAATAGCGAAAAGAAATCAAACAACCAATCACAAACTATGATAAAAGCATGAAGAGAAGAAAAGAAAGAGGTGGAAGCCAATCAAGACGAAAAGAAAGAGGTAGAAGTTCATTAAGAAAGCATGAATAACAAACAAAGACCACAAAGAGGATGAGGAATATACAACAGAACTAACCATGAAGAGAAGGATTACTATCACAAAGACAAGACACAATACTAAGGATTACTATCACAAAGACAAGATACAATACTACAAGTGCGAGAAGGATTACTATCACAAAGACAAGATACAATACTACAAGTGCGAGAAGGATTACTATCACAAATACAAGACACAATACTACAAGTGCGAGAAGGATTACTATCACAAAGACAAGACACAATACTACACGTGCAACAAGTTTTGTCGCGAGCACAAAGATTGCTATTTCAACACAAATCAACAAACAAACTTTTCATAAGAAAAAGAATATGAGGTGAACTTATATAATGCATGTTAAAGTGTTCAAGAACAGAAGGTGGGTGCACAATAGTATGTTGATAGTGCTTGTACTAATCACATGAGAGTAAAAAGAAGAATTTTTTTTTTTTTTTTTTTTTGACATAACACCTCATTTCAATATAAAATTAGAACGAACAATGGTACACTTATAGAAATGAAAGGAAAGAGCACAATTGATGTTCAAACAAAAAATAGGAGTTAAAATTTTTCATAATGTATTATTTATAGCTCAAAACCTATTGAATGCTGGACAACTTATGGATAATGAGTATTTTCTATATTTTGAAGGTGATAGATGCACCATCTAAGATGATTCAAAAAAATAAATAAATAAAAGATAGAAGACAAATATTGACACAAGTAATAATAGTGAATAGGAGCTTTCCAATCTCAAATATATAAATGATATTGGTAGGATAGCAAATATGACGAATGATTCATGGCTGTGGCACAAGAGGTTTAGTCACTTGAATTTTGATAGCCTCTAGTTTCTTTATCTTTATGGTGGAAGAAGGAGTAGGAAGAAAAGCAAGACATTTGTGAAGGATATATACTTGGAAAGCATCATAGGTAATTATTCCCTAAAGGATATATATATACTTAGAAACCAAGAAAAATATTACAACTAGTGCGGGCAGATATATTTGCAAACCCAAGAAGACTCTTTCTCATGCATATAATAGATATTTCATTGATGATTACACACGTATAACTTGGGTTTATTTTATGAGACAAAAAATACAAAGTTTTTATTATTTTCAAAAAGTTTAAATATCTTGTTGAGAAAGAAAAGTGGTCATTATATTAATACTTTTAGAACTAATAATGGTAAATAATATAAATTTTATGTGTTTGATAACTTTTGTAGAGATAAAGGTATTATTGAAAGATAGCTTACGTTATCTTATACATCTAAACAAAATGGAGTGATAGAATGTAAAAATCAAACAGTGTTAGAAATGATAGGATAAATGCTTAAAGAAAAAGATTTACCTAATATATTTTGGGCTGAAGCAATATATACAATTGCGTATCTTCTTAACAAGTGTCCAACAAAACACTTGAAAAGTAAAACTACTTTTGAAGCATAAAGTGGAAGAAAGCCCTCAGTGAAAAATCTAAAATTTTTTGAAAATCTATATTATGCTTAGGTTCCAAAAGAGATAAGACACAATGCATCTTTCTGAGCTATATTATATAGTATAAAAGCTATAGGCTATATAGTCTAAAAAGTAAGAAAATGATAGTAAGATATTAAAAGAAAGACGAGAGGAGCTGTCTTGAAACGAGAAGAAGAACAAGAGGATAAAAAAAAAATGAAGGAGGTTCGTTCTCAAACACCTCAAGTTCTATTACATCAATCATCTAGTTTAAGTTCAGGAACTCCCAACTCAACTCTAGTTAAAATGAGAAGATTGAATGATATTTACTAGGGGTGCAATTATTGTATGCTAGAACCAGAAAAGTTTGAAGAAATCATCAAAGTTCTAAAGGAATAGATTGATGAAATTAAAGAGATATTTACTAGAGGTGCAATTATTGTTTGCGAGAACCGGAAATGTTTGAAGAAATCATCAAAGTTCTAAAGGAATAGATTGATGAAATTAAAGAGAATAAGATTTGAGAATTTGTTGATAGACCTCAAAACAAAAATGTTGATGTCAAATAGATCTATAAGGTGAAAGAAAATGCAGATGGTCCAGTGCAAGTTAATAAGACAAGATTAGTGGCAAAAAACTACTCACGACAGCATGGAGTTGATTAGTTGATTATGATGAAACTTTTCCATTAGTTGCTTGCCTTGGCATAATTAGAATTTTGATTGTCTAAGCATCTCGGATGGTTGTTTTATTAAACGTAATATGAAATAAACATTTTTGAATGAAGAATTGAAAGAAGATATATATGTTGAGCACTCGAACCAAAGTGTATAAATTGAAGAAAACATTGTATAGATTAAGGCAAGCACCGGTGAATCTACTTGGTACGGTGAGATCGATGGTTATTCCATTGTAAAAGGCTTCATGAAAAGTAAGAATGAATCTACTTTATGCACTAAAATAGGAGGAGACTTGGTATAATTATTGTTATTATTTATGTTGATGATTTCGTATTTGAAAAAAATAGTGCAAGAATGATAGAAGAGTTTAAGAATAATATGGTAAACAAATATGAAATGAGTGATATGAAAATGCTAAAATATTATCTCATTAGCATTGAGATATATCAAGATAAAAATAATATATTTATTTCTCAAAAGAATTATGTGGATAAGATTCTGAAGAAGCATAGTATGTATGAATGTCATCTTGTTGCAACACCATTACTAGTTGGTGAAAAAAGAAAGAAAGAATATAGAGAAAAGAAGATTGATGTTAGTCTTTACAAAAGTTTGATTGGCAATCTGTTATATCTCACAGATAATATTATATTTGTTGCGAATATGATTTCTAGATTTATAAATAGTCCTAGTTATTATTTTGGAGCTGAAAAAGATGTTCATATATTTGTAAGATATTAAAAGATTTGGAATCAAGTTTGATAAGTAAGAAGACTTAAAGCTGATTAGATTTTGTGATAATGACTAGGGAAGACATATAGATGATATCAAGTATATTTTTGGTTATATTTTTTCTTCACATTTCTCTGCAGAAGCTAAAGCAATTTGACTGAAACGATTTCTTGAAAATCTTGGAGAAAAACAAATTGAAGAAACCAAAGATCCTTTCTAGCAATAAATCAGTAGTAGCAACAGTTAAAAATCTTATCTACTATGGTCACACCAAATATATTGTGCTCAAGCATTATTTCATCAAGAAGCAATTGAAGAATGTAAAATTTAAATGAAATATTATAGTTCCAATGATCAAGTAGCAGACATATTCACTAAAGCAGAAATATTATAGTTCCAATGATCAAGTATCATGAAACCATACATTAAAAGAAAAAAGAAAAAATTTAATATTAGTGTATTGGTAATCTATGAAAGGTTGTTAGGGGTAGCATAGAAAATAAACTAAGTGAGTAGTGAAGTTATGGAGAAAACAAAGTGAAAGTTATTATAGTTCTTTTTATATTTTATAAAAGAATTGAATGAATGTGTCTCTTCCTCCTCCTCCTCCTCCTCCTCTAAGAGAGGTGTGGACAGGCAAACGGGGTTAGCGCGGTACCTCAGCAACAATCAACCGTCCACTAGGCGGAGAGAGAGAGAGAGTGGCGAAAAGCCCACTGTTCCGGTTTCCATTGCTTCAATTGTATATCTCAAGCTCATTGTGTCTCCATCTTCTTCTTCTTCTTCTTCCCACATCCTTACATGCCATGGCCATGGCCAAATGGCGAAGTCTCATTTTCTCTTCATAGTTCCTTTAAAGGCAACTACTTCCTGTATATTTACCCTCTCAAAAGTGCCAATTTGTAATGCCATCCTAACTCATTAGGGAAAACCACCGAACGCATTAGATGATATGAAGCATTGACATGGGCCTCTATGGCTCTGATGTTTCTTTTCTAGTGGTCAAGACTGGAGTGAAACGAAGATCAATATGTTGACTGGTATTTGTTGGTGATTGAGACTCGTTTCCGCTATTTTGTTGGATTGTCTGCAACCAGTTGGTTAAATTCTTCGATAGATGAAACTTGTACAAAAGAAATATTATAGAGATTAAAAGAGGTAATGCTTGTACTACACGAACGCCACATATATTTTGTTGGCTGGGACAAATATTTGTTGGCTGGCATATAAAGAGATGCAATGGTCGATGCCCGTCATCCTGCGTACTGCATACATAAATTGCAGGAAAGAGAGTCAGTGGGAAAATAGAAGATGGAAGAGAAAAATAACACTTTAGAGGGAGACCAAAGAAAACATTTTGTCAAAACAAAATGTGCTATGTGGGTCCAAGCACACATGGCTGAATGCTCGTTAAACAAGGATTTTTTTGTGTGTTTATGATCAATATCATCATTGTGCATCGGCATTTGCCTCCACCATGGAGAAGTTATAGGGACCTTTTTATTCTTTTGTGCAACTTCAATTTTTTTTTTACTTGCGAAGTTGCTGCTGAAACCTGAATCTAGTGCTCATTATGGACAACTTTCACTCACTATTCTTCTTAATTCAATTGCAGAATTGCAGAGCTTTGGTGAAGGCTTATGACATGAACCCATTTCTTCATTCCTCTATTTTATTGCTTCATGATTCCTCCGTTGTTGTTGACATATATATGCTGTGTACAAAGACAAATTATCAGTTCAGATAAAATTGATCAGCGTTTGGGGAGAAGGGGTGAGGGGAAGTCGTTTTTCCCATATTTCTTCAGATGGTTAGATTTTCGAGTTGTATAGCCAACAGAAGGAGGAAGGTTAAATGAGGGAAGGGAAAGTAGATCCGACACTTGGATTCTCATCTACTTGCTGCATGTTTGACATGTCGACCAGTTAAAAGACTGTTGGGGGGGGATGTCGGGCATGTCCCTATGCTTCTCTCTATGTTCTGCTATTACAGAAAACAAAAAAAAGTTCTTTTCCCATCAACATCACTGAACAATTTAATATATTTCCAAGTGTTGAAAGGACGTCATTGTCAAAAGGGCATTTGTCTATCGGTCACCGTCTAAACTATACACAATATTGAATACAAAATCCTTACTGAAATATCAAGTTGATGAAGTTTGATGAGAATGACTTTTGAGGAATCAGCAATGGCTCAGAGGGCTAAACGTTGCTAACCTGATTATGGCCAGTGTTCTTTCTCGAGTGACATTGTCTAAATCATGCTCTCCATGCAGTGTCTAATAACCGTACAGTTCATAACTTCATAGTCCCATAACGACCGACTGGTATCTGGTTCCTTTTGATATATAAATCCTTGTCAAACAAGTCTCTGTACAAGTTGTAGCACAGCTTGAACAGTATCATCAGCCCCAGAATTCAGAAGCATAGTGTTTGATCTCTAATTCTTCTCAAGCAGTCAGCCACAGCTTAATTTCTTCCGCTAATGCCTTTGCTCCGTAAGCTTCAAGAGTCCCTTGAAAAAGGCACAAGAATTTTGAGTTCATTTCTTCACTAATCCGTTCCTTCTCACCGTGTGATCAACAAAAAAAAGTACAGCTGACTCGTGTTCACCAGTAATCCCCACAAGAACAGGATCCATCTTCAAAATGGTGGAACCGGTTCCTGTCCCTCACCACTATCCTCCTCCCTGTTACCTTTGCAATGATCTTAATCGTGGAATGGCAGTCACTGCACACTCTGAGGTTCTTCACTATTCGCAGTGTCGTACCTGGCTCGGTCGCGATCAACCCGAAGCATATCGCCAGCCTCTCACTGTGGATAGCCAAAGCCCATTCCTTCTCTTCCTCCTCCTCTATGTCTTGCAACACAACATCCTTGGCTGGGACAAATCCTTCTTGCCTCAGCACACCCCGTTCAAATCCTCTAGCTTCATGTACATCTCTTTCCGCCGAGGGTGTCGAATGTCCCCCGGTAGGAACTCATGGATCTCTCGTTATCTACTTGAATGGAGCTACACCCTGGTTCTTTCAGTATTCCCTTTCCTCTCATATTCGCTCTGATCCTTGCAGCCTCTTTCCATTTCCCGAACGACAAGTAGACGTTGGAGAGGAGAACAAAGGTTCCAGAGTCAGCAGCTTCACTATCGATCAGAATCTGAGCTACCTTTTCGCCTAGGCTGAGGTGGCCATGGATCTTACAAGCACTGAGCAAAGCACTCCATATAACATGATCAGGCTCGACTCTCATCCCTTTGGCAAACTCGTATGCTTCCTCTAGGCGTCCGACACGGGCAAGAAGGTCCACCACACAGCCATAATGTTCGATCCGTGGTTCTAACTCATAGTCCTTGGCCATAGATTCGAAGACCTCGAACCCCACGTCCACAAGCCCGCTGTGGCTGCAACCATTCAGAACACCGACAAATGTTAGCTGTGTTGGTCTCACACCGTCTCTTACCATTTGCTCGTAAACCTTTACCGCTTCGTTGCTCCTTCCATGCATTGCTAGGCCAGCAATCATCGAATTATACGTTACTACATCCTTGACTTCCATTTCATCAAACACCACAAGTGCTTCCTCCAGGCTTCCACATTTCGCGTACATGTCGACGAGTGCAGAACCCACGAAAGCGTTCAACCTAACATTGCTCTTTCCCACGTACGAATGAACCCATCTTCCCAGCTCCAGTGCTCCCAGCTGAGAACAAGCCGATAAGATGCAAACGACAGTGAATTCGTTGGGTCGGACGCACTCCCTCTGCATCTCTCTGAACAAAATCCAACGCCGCATTCGCCAGCCCATTCCGGACATACCCATCGATCATTGCGGTCCAGCATACAGTATCCTTATCTAGGACGCTATCGAACACCGCCCGTGCCTCCTCCAGCAAACCATGATCCGAGAGACTAGAGACCAAGATGGTTGCAGCAACAGCATCCCTCTCGGGCATTTCACCAAACACCAGTTTCGCGTCCTCGAATAGCGCGCACCTGGCATACAGCTCCATCAATCTCATCTTAATGGGCCGTTCACGACCGAGATCCAGCTTAAGAACCTGACAGTGAACCTGTCTGCCATCGGGAAGAGCCGACAGCGACGCACAGGCTTTCAGAACATAAGCGATCACGACGGCATCAGGTCGGATCTGCTCGCCGACCATTCGGAAGTAAAGCTCGATGGCACTGCGAGGCGAGGCGAGGCGAGTGCGACGTGCCCCTCCAAAAGGGCGGTATAGTGATAGACATCCGGATCGAGGATCGTCTCGAAGACTTGCAAGGCGTAGTCCATGGAACTGAGCTTGGAGCAAAGACGAAGCATCTTGAAGAGCACCAGGGGATTCCGGTCCTGGCCGGCCTTGATGACCAGGGCGTGGAGCTGCGGGATTTGGGCGATGGATTTGCAGCTCTGCAGGAGAGGGATGAGCTGGTTCACCCCATGGAAGGGCCGACTCTTTTTCTTGGACGCATGGCTTCTTGAACTCAAATTTGGAGGGAAGGGAACGGCAAGTTGTTGCGTGGAAAGAAGCATCGTGGATGCGATGGAGCAATCGCAAATTACGCTTGTAAAGCTTCTTAAGAAGCTTCAATTGATAGAACTTAGCCTGCAAGAGAAAGAAAAGCAAAATATTGAAGGAAAAGATACAGAGGCCTCACCACAACTGAGTGAACCAACCAAGGGATACCAGAACAGCAAATACTGCAAAACAAAGCAACTGGCAGTAGCATCTCTTGGTTGAGTTACAGGAGACATGAACGGAGGCCTGGCATTAGCAGAGACTGAGAGCAACCACAAGAATATAGGTATAAGAGACGCAACAATCTGATGACAATTTTTAACCACGGACGATGTGGAGGAAAACCAAACTCGAGGCAATCACTCGGAGATAACCTATCCGAGTTCAAGTTGGTAAAGCTAAAAGTAGCCATGAGTATTGAAAACACAACACTACCATCACAAGTTCCAGCAGTTTACAAAATATGTATTTCCCAAAGAATGTTATCCTCGCATTCTGCTCCTATAGACAAGCTTGAACAATAAATACAATGATGTCCTGAAGAGCAAATTCTACTCCATTAGTTTATGGGCGCCTCTAAAGCTTTCCCAAGCTCGGCAGTTCAACTACCATGATCCCTCAGCACCCTTACTTGGGTTTTGGAAGGCAGAGAATCCCCAAAAAGTCTTCGCAAATGGCTGAGAGATAGTCACTCCTCCATCAGTGATTTTTGGCAATCTGAAATGATATATCTTAAAAACATAAGTTCAATGACAGTTGTATTTAAGATTGAATACAGAAAATAATTTAATTTAGGCATTGGTTATCTATCGATTGGGACTATGCATCATCTACCATGGTTATATTGCAACAAAAACCTAAAACATGATCGCTCCATGAAAAAGTTACAATTCGAGATTATAATTGCTATGAATAAAGGTAAGAAGACATGGTCAATGCTTGTATAGTCTTTAGTATCATCTATGTCCAAAGTTTGCAACGATAGATCCAGCAGAAAAGAACCATATTAAAGTATATCAACATATGAATAGAATTTACACATCACTCGAGTGCAATTTGTAAATAAACCCTCATTTTTTTTGAAAATTACAGAAAGAAGGAACTGATCGATGAAGAATACAAATCAGATACGTACGTACAATGTTTCAGTAACCATTTAACAAGGCATGATATCCCAACTATTCAGGACCAGCTAGCTACATAGGACTTTCCTGCCGTTATCTCTATCCGTTGCTTTTAATCAAAATTCTTCGGTCTTCTATCCAATTGCATCACTAATCCCACTCATCTTGTCTAATTTATGCATTTATTTATAACCTTGGACATACTCCTCGAGAACTTTTTCTCAACTTATTCTATTAGATGATGAAGCCCGATAAATTAATTTCTATTTGTCATCAACAATTAAGTTCCCCACACTGGAAAATGGTAGATCAGACTGCTGCAACTATTGGATTTCCAGTATTTTCGACTACACAACTAATGCAAAAGGACTACATGGAACAAGAATAAGCTAGTCACCTATGTTTCATGGCATGGCAATCAAAATGTATAAAACAAATGCATCTAAAGCACATACTGCACAGAGTCAATCAATTTTAGAAGACATCTTTAAAGGAACTGATTATGGAAAAGCAGACATGGTAAAGTTCAATGTTGTATGATGCAGTGACATTTAAAATAAATGTCACTCTGTTGTTAGTATTAAGTACAAGAATATTCAATAAAATCAAGGTGAACAAAACAAGGAACCAACATGAATCAGTTGAACTAAATCAGAAAGCCTACCCCATGCATAAGAATTATGTCAAAGGAAGATTATATACAAGGATATCATTACACATCTTTTGGCAGAAATAAGCCAAGATCAGTGGTTATTGCTGAGTAATTTATAACAGAAAAATTAGTGAAGTGACAAACACACATTGGCTTGAAAGCCAAGAAATAAACTTCTTGGCAGCAGATTTTCTTGTTCTCTACGTTGTTATCAAAATCAGCTTCACAAAAGCACATTCAGGATTAGGACCCATTGAACATATCCCCCTTCCATCTTTATTTGTTCAAACTTCAAACCCAATCTTTATTATGTAATTCTTCCAACCCTTTCACCATATTGGTCCTCCCACACCAAGCTCTAACACAAGATCAAGTTATGCACTCTGCGAAATAACTGTACCTGATATTTGTTAATAGCTATCTGTCTCGATATAAAAGCACAAGCAAGCATTTCTCCAAAAGCTTAACAGCCTCTTCAAAACTCATGTCTTCATGCCATTCAGCACCAAGTATCGGCCTCGCAAGATGATTTCCGAATCCAGTTGCAACATGGTTGTCCTCAAAATGCACCGATCATGCTAACCTAAATAGTATTTGGGACATCTATGTCAATGCACTAAACTAAATAAAAGGAAATCAAGAATAACAAGTTAGATGCATGTCCAGGCACAAACTGTTAATATACCACGCCAAGATACTTCTGCCCACATTTCACTCCACCAAGAACAAGGGAATTCCAGAGAGGGTTAAACTTATTGCGCCTATTATACATCACCCGAGTTAGATAGTTGTGTATCTCTTTTGGTCCCAATGAGTTCCCATCATCCCACGTATTATCATACAGGCTGAGAAAAATATAGAAAAAAGGAGATGCGGTTTTAATGCTGCAAAAATATTAAAAATATGGTGCACATAAAAAAGACAACTGTTTTGCATGTAGAAACAAAGAATGTCAATAGCATAGTTTCAGATTGAAATGTCAGTATCCAACAACTCCTTACATGAGCTCATCAAGATATCTTAAGATCTCCTGGAAATCACTAATTTCTCCACTTGCTCCCAGAAGAGAATGTTTTCCAATTGTCTTTATACGCTCCACGCTTTTGTAACGTAAAGTAGATCAATATGAACCTGCAAGGCATGATAGTAATAAGCATATAGGTGTAAGTGTCGATATGAATTCTGTAAGTATCAATATGAATTTGGAACTCATAATAAAGCGAAATAAAAAAATCTTAACTAGTACTAATAATTAATCAAATACCATATACCAAATTCATTCTTTACTATTGTTGTTCCTGACTTCAGACTTCTTAACCAAAAGGAAGGGGGTTCTCTTGGTTGTTTCTACTTTTGGAATTCTTCCGAAGGAATTGGTGTCAGGTATATCTATGTTGAACACGCTTTTTAAGCAAAGATAGGTGTAGAACCTACTGAATGTGCCTGGTTGCATCAATCAACACTAATAAATCTTTCCCCGTCTCTATGTTATGGTTGCTTGAAGCTCAACATCACAATGGCAAAAAGCATGGAGAGAAATGTTTCATATCCGGGCTCACAATGTTTTTTCCTGGCCTCTATATTGTTCATGCAATTCAGAAGAATAATAATGGCTTTGAAGGTCAAGTATTTATTTACAGTGACTTTTCTACCTCTGGCAACCAGTCAATGAGGAAAGCCTGCATCACTCAATGATGTCAAACTGCTAGAACTAAATCAGGAGAGACAGAGTTTGAGAATTGCAAACCTGTAAAGTACCTCGAACAGTGGGTCTTTAGGGCTATGACTCAATCTAGAAATTATTCATGCTGGTCCATTTGCTATGCTTTATAACTAGCTAACTCTACTTTTTGTTATAAAATCATTGAATATATTTTGGTCAATCTTACTTGCATCAGTGTGTGTAACTTTAACACCTTTCAACATGAGCTTTAACATCAGTCTACTCATGAAAATGATAGAACTGCTAGGAATAATATTGTGCACCAGACATGTCTATGGCATTATTACTTTTAAATTGTTTGTGATAAATTTCCAATTTAAAACTTGTTAAATTTGATATAAAATCAATGTACAACCACAAGGTTATATTGCTTCCAAAGTTCCACCTTATAGGAACATTTCACTTTCAACCATAGAACTCAAAAAAATCAAAGCCTCAAGCTGTCTTGAAAGAAGACTAAGACGAAGATCCTTTGCTGGTGCAGGTTCATCAACTGCCTAGAACTATAATCACCAACAACGTCTTCGTAAATTAACATGTACCAAATACATTATTCTAACAACAGATGACTAGATATAAACTGCATCTTCTCTTTTGAGATTTGTGGCATAAGATCTAGTATAATCCAAAATTTAACTCAGCATATCCACTACAATTCTGACTGTAGATGAGTAGATAACTAAGATTCTATGACTCTGACTATAGATGATTAGATGAATTAAACTTGCAGTTCTTGGAGAAAATCCAACTAAGTTGATACAAAAGCTTTGACTTTGTTAACAATGAGGTATAAAAAAAATTCGAAATTCATATGCTAGTACATCTATCCATTTATCAAAAATTAGACTGACCTTAAACTGCAGAAAAGATACTATGTGACAGCAATTATGAATATAAAAAACTAGCCTCCAGTATCTGCAGCCAAGATAACAGCATCTTTGTATTTCATTCCAATAACTGATGTGCCAGTCACATAAGGATACCTGTTGATTGATTTATCCATTTCATCTTAAGGTGAAGAAGGAAATATACATCTATCGTTATAAATATAAATATAATAGAACAAGATACTGATGTCAGAGCCACATAAGACAGACAATCTTATAGCTTTTCTTAAAGGGGAAGTCATTATATTTCTCCGAGTACTAGGATTAAGTGTTGAGTAATAGTGCAAACTCAGAAAAATGGTGTGGTTGCATGCAATTGTAGTTATCAAACAGAAAGAAAAAAAGAAGATAAATAGTTTGTTCATCTGACACATATTGATAATAGATTACTTTAGTGAAGAGAAAGAAAAATCTTAGTAACATAAGGCATCTACTACTTGCTAAAGATTTTCAGGATAGCATGTTGGCATCAGAAGGGCCTATATATAGTGATGAAACTCAAATATATCAATATTGAAGGTGGATATATATGTTGTCTTTCAAGATAAGTAATTCCATTTGCCATGATGCTTCTCATAAATTTTGCACTTGGCATACCAAAATCAGCCATCAAATAAAAGTTTAGACACTAAACAAAATTACAACTGTCCTAAGCTGTAAAATTCTGCACTCAATGACCCGCATGGTTGCCGAGGAAAGTAACAGCACATATCCATAAAAAACAACAAAAAACATAAAGATGCTGCAGAAACAGCTGCTGCTGTTGTTACAATCATGCCTGCACTTCACATGTTCCTTTACACGAATCGGGAAACATGAGTTGTCTCGGGATGTACAAATCTTGCAAACCCCAAAACGTCAAAAAAAATCAAATCATATCCATTTAGCCTAACGGATGAGTCTTTTACAGAACCTACGTAGAGTTTTCGTTATACCTAGTGATAAGGTATATTTTGGGTTCAGGCCACTCGTCGTGTCCTTTATATGAAAATCAGAGGCCAACGAGCCATTCCCTTGACGATCTGTACTTTAATATCATGATCACGGGACCTATCCTTTTATTAAAGACAAGATAAAGTATCTATAACAGGAACTTTAGTTTCTCGTTGGATTTCTTCAAAACATTTTCCGTTAATCGATGTCACGCCACGCCACAGCCAAGTCAGCAAGGAGCACGCCCACGCGCCGAGCCAAATATCATAAAGACGCTGCTCGATATGTCCCGTCCCGGTAAGTCCAGGACAGCGATCGCACAAAGGTACCATCTCACCGCCACGCCACAGCCAAGTCAGCAAGGAGCACTCGATATGTCCCGTCCCGGTAAGCCCAGGACAACGATCGTACAAAGGTACCATCTCATCGCCGAGCCAAATACCATACCAATACCAAGACGCTGCTCGGTATGTCCCGTCCCGATAAGCTCGGGACAGCGATCGCACAAAGGTAACATCTCACCTCTCACGGCCGCCACTCCAAATCATACGGGCCGACCTCGTACAGTAATATAAAACCGGGGGAGAAAAAAAAAAGAGAAGAGAACCCCACACTGACTTATCGAGGGCCACAGTCGGTAACCACCGTCATGGGTCCTCTGTGCAAGAGAGCGGCCATCAAAGGTAACATCTCACCTCTCACGGCCGCCACGCCAAATCTGCATACGGCCGACCTCGTACAGTAGTATAAAACCGCATCCGGCCCAAGGGAGAAGAAAAAAAGAAGAGAACCCACACTGACTTACTTGTCGGGGGCCACAGTCGGTAACGACCGTCATGGGTCCTCTGTGCAGGAGAGCGGCCATCTCAAAGCAACATCATCTCAATCAAGAGAGATCGCCTCCTTCCGACGCACCGACCAGCACCCCGACGGAGAACCATCGACCAACGTCTTGAGCCACGGTCGAGTCGAGGGAGAAGTGGGGAGAAGCGAAGCACTTTTTCTTCTTTGATTTC
Organism: Musa itinerans; assembly: GCA_001649415.1. Classification (NCBI taxonomy): domain Eukaryota; kingdom Viridiplantae; phylum Streptophyta; class Magnoliopsida; order Zingiberales; family Musaceae; genus Musa; species Musa itinerans. Next base: position 81,454 of record LVTN01000597.1, on the reverse strand, counting down.
TTAGGGGGCTCAAGAAGATATAAAAGCGGGTCGAATTTGTCGGGCAGTTTCTTGATTTGACCCAATTACCTGATGCGGCGTGCTGAGGCCAGCCAGGCAAAGCAGGCCCCACCACTATATATATATGTATATACATATATATACATATATACATGTATATACATGTATATATGTATATATGTATACATATATACATGTATATACATATATATGTATACATGTATACATATATGTATACATGTATAATATATATACATGTATACATATATGTATACATGTATA
>LVTN01000597.1:53919-80179 GCA_001649415.1 Musa itinerans | reverse complement strand
TATATATATATATATATATATATATAAAATATATATATATATATATATATATATATATATGTATATATGTATATGTATATATATGTAGATATATATGTATGTATATATATATATATGTATATATGTATATATGTATATACATATATATATATATATATACATATATATATACATATATATAAATATATATAGAGAAAGAGAGAGAGAGAGAGAAAGAAAGAGAATTTTTTCCTTCGTTTGCTTCGTTTGCTTTCACGATGATATGCTCAGGTTTGATTTTACTAATAATCAAAATATTTTTAATAAAATTATTAAAAAAATGATGATTATTTTTTTTGACTATGTTTGACTCCAATTTTTAAGAACTAAATTAACGTTTTTTAATAAATCAAATCTGATGGATTCAACTAAATCATAATTATTTAATTTAATTTAATTATATCCTAAATTACTCATTAATTTTTCAAATTACCCCCATCTCCTCCACCCCTCCACGTTACCTTCTTTCTCCTCACCCTTCTGGCTTCCTTTTCACCCTCCTTAGTTTTCTCCTCTTCCTCTCGCTCCCCTCCTTTCTCATTCTTCTTCGTCTCCTCCCCTCCTCATCCTTCACCCTTTTTTTTCTTCTACTCTTCCCCTCCTTCTCTTTGGATTCTTTCTTCTCCTCCTCATAGTTTATTTAGATTAGTTATTATACTTGAGTGACACTCATTGATTAAATATATAAAAAAATATATTACTTTCTATATAAAATGTTATAATTTTTTAATAAAATAAAAATTTAAGTTATCCTAAAAATTATATTAATTTTTATATAAAAATTATCTAAAATTACCTAAAAATAGATATCACACTCGAGTTACAATCATTCACATAATATATTAATTTTTATATAAAATTATCTTTAATCCATCATAAATTAGAAATATGTTTCATTTGGAGAAGCTAACTCAAGTTATAATCGAATTCAATAAAAATATTTTCTTAAACAAATGGTGATATTGCCCACCGTATATCACCCATACGTCCAATGGTACATTGCTTAGGAGTAGTGGTATTATATAGACTTACAATATTTATTACCTAGGGGCTAATACTCCATTTAAAAATTATAATCATCCTAAATTTATAAAAAATAGTATAAAAATATCTTATATAATTATCCTAAATTCATAAGAAAAACAAAAAAATAATATTATATATCTTGTTATAATTTGCTAGTATTTTGAAGAAGTTTAAATTGGTTTGATAAAAATTAACTCAAATTATACTCGAGTTATATTTGATCATAGATTCAACATAAAATATTTTATTTCAAAATTAATCATCCTAAATTCATATAAAAATAAAAAATAATATTAAATATTTTAGCATCTCACCTTAATAGTTCCTGAAAAGTTTGGATAATTTTGGTGAAATTTGAAAGAGTTACACTGGATCATAAATTCAATCTGATCATATTTCAAAAATTAATCACCCTAAATTTATACAAAAATTAAAAAGTGATACTAAATATATTATTATCTCATTCTAGTATTTTTGAAGAAGTTTGGATAAATTTGATGAAAATTTAATGAGTTATACTCATAATCAATTCAACTTAAAAATATCTTATTTGAAAAAATATTCATCATAAAATCATAAAAATTGAAATAAATAACTTAGAATAATCTGCTAATAATTTAGGAAAAGTTTAGATTAGTTTAATAAAAATATTTAAATTATACTGGAATTATACTCATTCATGGATCAACAAAGTTTGACTTAATCTATTACAATTAGACCCAAACCGTGACACTTAGATTAGATTGAATGGACCTATGAATCTGTATTCAAGGGTATTATTAAATAAAAAAAAACGTAAAAACCAATTAGGAGGGTGCAACTTCTTTTTGTATATATATATATATATATATATATAGTTGTAGTAAAAAAATTCCACAAGTATCATTTTTAGGTGTGACTATTGCATGTACAATCGTTATTCAATCATAACGGTATAGCCAGAGAAAGAAGGCTGCCAAGCTCCCATTTTTTCCCAATTAATCGTATAAATAAGATAGTACACACCCTGGCCTTTCCAGGCAATCGTTTTGACTTTTTTTTGTCAGACGTTTGATCTTTTGACGTTAACCACCGGAATATATCTTTTCGAAAAACTAAAATATCCTCCCGAAAACAAGATATGAGTTTGACAGTCACGTTCTTTATGGCATAGGGCAATCATGATCAACTCATTCGAGATCTATACGAAGAGATACAATATTCTAGACGATGTTGTTTACTATCAGAATATATAGTTTGTACACTGCATAAAATACCAAAATTTGCGATGCATCTAGAGCAATCACTCCCCTCACGAGTGTGTATTTGAAGCCATGCAACTCCTTGAAAGAGCAACAGACATGTGATCAATTCTACAGAACTACTGACTGCTGATGGCTTTCCTTTACCTCCATCTCCAACCGCATTGACGCCCAGATCTTTTCGCATCTTCTAAGCTTTTCTGACAACCGAACGAGAAATGCTTCGATCCATGGCTCTTTATCCAGTCTCTGACTCATATCGCAGGGCACCGTAAAACTGGTTGAATATGCAATCTTCATCAGAATAATCGAAGCAAACAATGCCACATAATGAATTAGCCATGAAAATTTCTGGATACACAAACAGGATTTTATCAAATCTTTTATTGATTTGAGAGGTAAGCTGTTAAGACATGAGATGAATCAAATGATGGATATTATTATGGATAGTGAAGTTAACACCTAACAGTCGGTCTAAGTTGATCAGATTTAGCACACAAGATGATTTCCTGTCCAAGGCACTTGAGAACGTGCATGCCTCAAGTGTAATCCCCTCATCCATCATGAGTCTAATTATCTTTTGTAAAGGTTATGTTCATGAGCTATGTACCCAAGGTTCCTTAATCTGCTGCCATACCGTACGAACCAAAGCCCCTATTATGACCGTATACACAAATTTTAGCTGCATGGACTACTGAGATAAAACGCATGATTCAAGAATTGCTACTCGACTGACAAATGTAATATCAAGAAAAATGAAAAATTACCAAGCTATGATACCAGCAAAAGAAGTAGATCCATTTTCTATCCCAATTATTCAGAAGGAAATTCAAGAAATGGCAGCATCTTCAACTTCTATTGTTGCAAACAATTCCATATGAGCAATCTCAGGGAATGACTATCTAAGTAAAAGGCATATGTTGCATCCAAATTTAGCCACGCTTTAATGTGACTTCAGATTTAAACAGAAAAAGACTTACCTCATTAGTTCATTTTCATAGAGTTGAGAACCAGATGTTTTTCTGCAAAATGACATTGAAGGTTAGCAAAATACCAAGGCAAATTGGTGCCAGAACCAAAAGTAATTTGAGGATATGAATTTAAATTTAAACCTGCATATGAAAATTTTGAATATACGAAGAGACTTGGTGGAAAGATTGTATGAAGCTTTTTCAGCATGCTCCTTGCTGAACAAATACGTAACAGGATAACCAAGAAGCCACCTGCAGCAATTTCAGGACCAAGCAGATTTGTAAAATAGAAGATATGAGGATATGTAGTTCACAAGTCTCAGTCATGCAGTATATGAAGATTATAAACATTGGTAAGAAGAAAAGGCATATGCACAAGACTGAAGAGTTGTTTGATACAACACATGTAGGATGAAAATAGAAGATTCTTGTAATGGTACACATACTCTCATAATTAGTAGGAGTGAGCACCATCCCAGTGGCATCTGCCCCAAGACTTATATAAGACACCAAAAAAGCTCATTTCAGATATATCAGACTACATGTATTGTACTAGTCATCACGCAGAAATCACGAAAGCATCCTGGCATAATTTAAGTTTTTCCCTACAAAGAAATGTTCTAAGTAAATATTAATAATAATTGTGTTAAAAAGCATAAGTATAATTTCCAATCATTCTCACTAGAAGAGAAAACATTACTGATGCTCTGTAACAGAAGTTCACAATTAGGACAAACTTAGGCTATGCCATCAAAGAACACACAGTGGAAGTCTCCTGAATTTTAAAGAATCTGGATGAGGGGAATGATAAGGGTGGAACTAGAAGCTAAGGAACACATGAATAAGGTAAAGAATCGAATACAATAATTCAGAACACAAAATGCGAATGGTGATGGTATATCTAAATCAGACTCAGTGCACTGGCCTGATCATTGCCCAATTGGGCTGGGTTTGACCAAATTTGACCCAGCGATTTCAATAGGCGCTCGGGCCTCGCTTCATGTGCAGGCGCTCGCTCGAGCCCAAGCGCTGGGTGCTTCGGACGAGTGCCCGGGTTAAACCAAGCGACCGAACTAGTGTTTTACGTATGGTTTGGTCTCCGATGCTTTAGTTGGTTCAATGGAACCAACTAAAGTACCAATATCAACCTCTCAACATCCCTCTTGTGACTTCCCCAACCTTAACCCTGCTCGTAATTCTACCGCTGAGATTTCCTCTCTACTGCCATTGCCTCTCTTCGCTGCCATTGCCTCTCTTCGTTGTCGCTGCTCTCCGCTACCGTTGCCACTGTCACTGCTTGCCATTGCTATCGTTGCTCAGCACCGCTGTTGCCGTTGCCACTATCGCTGCTCTCACTCCTACTGCCGCTGCTCACTGCTACCACTACTGCTTCTCTTAGTCTGCAGCCTCAGTGTTACTCTTACACTGCGCCCCGCTACTGCTACCGCTACCACTGCTCGTTGCTACCACTATCGCCGCCGCTGCCGCTGCCACTACCGCTGCTGTCGCTGCTTGCCATTATCGTCACTCCCGCTCCCGCTGTTGTTGCCGCTACTCGTTGCTATTGTTACTCTTACTCCCTCTACTCATATCGACTCGATAGTATACTGTTAACAGTATATTAATAGTATAATGTTAACTGTATACTAATAACAATATTTTTATTTATTTATTAGATTAATAATATTATTTTGATTTTAATTTTACTAATTTTTATTTATTTGAAATTATTGTTATTGTTTTGAATTTTGAGATTTTTTGTTAATGGGATATTGTGATTCTATAAGATTTTTTTAATTTAATATCATATTTTTATTTAAATAATTATATTTATTAATTATATTATATATTTTTATATTTTAACGCCTCGCTTCGCTCGAGCAAACGCCTAGCACCTCGAGCATTTTTGGACATTGACGGTTTTTAAATCACTGATTTGATCAATGAATGGGCAAGGTCAAGATATAATTTTCATAAGCCGATCAAGACCCAAATTGGGGCAATATACCTTTATCCCTGTCCTCGACAATACATATAATTAATTCATACTAATACATCACAAAATAATTAATTTATGTGCTTGATATTGCATGTAATCCAATAAGCTATTCATACTGGGACAGTGCAGAAAAGTTCCAATGCCATCAGTTTGAAGTTCGAGAATGTTGTTGTATTTATCAATCCGGGCAAGAGACAAGAATAAGGCAAGGGCTTTTGAGTGGCAATAGGGATAGATTTGATAGAAACTACCCCTGCTCCATCCTAACGTTGTTGTTAATTGTGAATTTGGTGATAACGACAGTCTGATGCTTTTCCAAACTGTTCAACTAGTAACTTCTTATATGGTAGAAAATAGAAGAGTGTTCTCTATGATTTTATGTGGAACTAAGTACTAACCCGTTCAGAGAAGGTAAGGTGATCCTTACATCTTGTAGAAAGCTGCTAAGATCAATAACATCAGCAGGTTGAGGAGCAGAATGCCCACTTAAATTAGCAAGACCAACAGAATTTAGATGTGAAGTCTCCACTCCTGGTTTTCCCAAGGAAGGAAGCACACTAGGCATGTGGGCTTTTTCAGCTTCAACAGGAAAGGCTGATGAAAGTAGCTTTTGGATTAAGAAAAGGTCTGATGCAACTTCATTCTCTTCTCTTGGTGAAAGGATCTGCAACTTCACAATAACAAATAATGACAATGATAACTTAGTGACAGTAGCAGAATCTTTGGAAAATAAAAAAAGGAACCTTCATAGGATACTGCTCAAGATCCAGAAGAGTTAGCTGCTGCTCTGAGCTGAGACTTGATAATACATGCTCAGCAAGTTCTTTGACATGAATGATGTAAGCCATGTCATCTAAGATCATTATTCTCAAATATTGTAAATCATTTGATTCCTGCAATAGAAATAAGACAATCTAAAAGTTGAGCAGAACCAAAAGAAGAAAGAGTGATCAAGCAACACAACTAAAAAGTTGTAAGTATGGATTCATCAAAGGGGATATTTGTAAATTTAATAGTTATGTTAACCAACCCAGTTGCTCCATTCCCATTGTTCTATGACTGGCAAGTAATTAGTATAAAGAAGCAGTCCAATGCAGTATGAATTTACATAAATAGCATCCAGGTGTCATCAACTAAGTAGTGGTACTATTTTTTATGGTCCTTGCAGGAGAAAAAACTTCCATGCATTATGATCCATTCAAGCATAATTCGTAGTGGTGCTTCTTCATAGTATTGGAAAGAGTTTGGCCTTCCATTGAAAAATTATGTCAAAGAAACACATTAAGTGTGTAATTTGGGCAGTCCTAAAGCTTAGAAAGACAAACATCACACTGTCTTATCAGTATAGCTTGAAAGCCACATTTACAGATATCTAAATAGCCACTCATTAACATTAGTTTTCCTTCTGCTGAGAAACTTGACATTTTCATTTAACAAGGAGACCAAAAGTATATGAATCATCAAAATATTTTGGTGAAAAATTCACATGGAAACAATTGTCATTACAAAAAAAAGTTTCAACAACACTTTTCTTACCTAAACCAGTGTACAGTGTACACCATCTGCTTGTTTGGCACAATATATTAGATCATACAATGAAGTAGACACCTTAAAAACATAATTTTAGATGAAGAACCTTTTTAGGAAGTGACAAAGATTCAGTTTCTCATCGTTCATGTAGTCTCTAGAATGAACATGTCTAACCTTGTTGGAATCTGAGAAAACATGTCTCACCATTTCAGTCAAAAAATTAACATAATCAATTATGGACTAATCCAGTGCAACCAAAAAGAAAGAAAAAAAATTAGAATCTAAATAAGGTAAGAGGATGCTGTAGTTATCATCTAGAAACCAAATGAAGGAGATGTAGATGTGACACAACTACTAGAATCAGAAGAGAACATAATATGGGCTGAATAGATAGGTTGTATGATGTAGAGAATGAACTATAATAGGACAAGAAGAAAGATTTGAGATTATCCAAGTTCAAGACCTTCTGAGCAAGAAATAAAAGTGCAGATAGATTCTCTTGAAGTTTAGGCATAATTCCATCATAGTCCACCAATACCACAGGTCTCAGTCTCGTGCACAAAGCCAGGATATCTGCATATGGAATCTTGAGTAATAATTTGTCAGGATAGATGACAAAATATATGGTGTTTTATACTGATCAAGTCATATTTATTTCAAGTGCTATTATACAAAAAGTGATGCTTTTCAGAAAAACATATGCAAAGTTTGTCTCTTTTTATAACTTCAGCATATATGTCCTTGGGATTGCATTGGTGTAACTACAGACCCCACCGGAGGCTTGCCGCTATCATGAGGCAAAGTGATGGATAATTTGTCATGTTGTGCAAAACTCAAGCAGTGACCTAGGTGATGCCCTGCAGATTCCTCGGAAATTCCTTAGCATGCGCATATGGAATGCATGACCATTAGTAACAAATCAATATCCATATATGTAGCAGATGGAAATTACTAAATGAAAAGCTAGATTTATGCATCTATGGATGGCCCACATATAGTTTGTAACCAGCTAATATGTTTCTTTGTTCTCAGATTTTAGGACAAATAAATGTAAGAGCTCATGGAAGTATTTGGGCTTGCCTATCTTGGAAGGAATAATAGATATGAGACCATGAAATTATAGTCTCAATACAATGGGAATGTGATAAGGATCCTCTTCATCATTCTACTGTGAGAGCTGATTTAAAGCTCTTGAGGATCCCTCAATCAAAATGATGTAGACCACCATTGGTCACCTTATTGTGGTTGCAGTGGAATGTCAATATTTTAGGGCACATGAATATATGATTGAAAGTTCTACTGCAGCCTTGTCTTTGTTTAGGATCCATTAAGGCAATAAAAATGCTGAAACAACATCTCATCGTTTTCAGATATGCAAAAGATACGTATTCTAATACAAGAGGAAGTCTGTGAAACAAAATATAAACGATAAGTAAAATAAGAAAACTAGAAACAATAAAGAAACAACTGTTGCTATTATTTCATTGAAGTGACAATTTCTAAATAAATTTTTTTAACGAATATGACTCCTCAACCCAAACCTTACAATAGATAAGGTATTACACATTCTGTCAAACGATTACTGGGAAGCAAAGGAGAGGGGTTCACGAGTTTTACATTAGACCCAGAAGCATATACAATTACCAGGAAAGTAATAGAAGGAATAGACTGAAAAAAGGAGAAAAAAAAGCAACTAAAATGGACATGATTGGTGTTGCTATTTTACAGTTCGAAGTTCCAAATTGTGGACTCGGAACAGATTAGCATCTGTAAGTTGCTACATGCATCCCGAAAGTGGGCAAAGATGGGATATTGCTGCTAGGATGAACCTTTAACTCACTAACCCATAATGAACAGTAAAATTATAGAAACAAGGCACTAAATCAACTATTATTGAAAAGAACGATCATCTTTAGTCTCTCAGTGACCCTCCCTCCCACCCCCTTCCCCACGTTTCACGTTGCTTCCAAGATCAGAACTCTAGCATTCAGCCAAAACTCACCGACGAAAAGAGCTTCGATTCCAAATATTTCACAGAAGACCAAAAAAATTGACCCGAGAATAATAAAAGGCTGCTGAAATCAGACCGGGCAGCACCACAAAAATCCAATCTTTAGAAGGACCACGAAGAAAAGCAACCAAAACGATATAGAACGAAATAAGAAATAAGGGGAAAGGGAAAAAAGGACCCGTCTCGAGACGACGCCTCGCCAAAGGTCTCAGGCGCCATTTGATGCGCGACAGGCACGAGTCCAACACCTTGAGCAACTCCTCGCAGTCCCTCAGCTCCATAAGGGAGAGCTCGAGCAGGGGATCGAAGAGACCCGAGGGCCTGCGCCAAGATGCACAGGGGCCTGCGAGGTACACGGAAGGGGCGTCTCCAAGCGAACGGGTCGAGTGGACTCTTACATATACATCTATTGTGGACATATCGGGAGTCTGCCAAGGCTCCCGCAATCCTTGAAATAACGCACGTTTCAATTGTTATCATCTGTTATGAAATTTTATAACGAAACGTTATAAGTTTATGACAGGTTCGCTTGTTTTCCCGTTATAACTGGCCTTGTAGGTCTTCGCGAAGGAGCACAGGCGTTCGTCTACGTCACAGAGCGACAGATGATCCGATCCACCCTTGCCCTGTGTTTCCTCCTTGCCACTTGGCTCGCCGCCGCAGCCCTCGGCCTCGGCGAGCGACTCGGCGCTAAGGAGTGCGAGGACTTAGGGTTCACGGGTCTCGCTCTCTGCTCCGATTGCAACACCCTCGCCGAGTACGTTAAGGATGAAGGTACATCCTCCTCGTCCCAATTTAGGTCACTTCTCCCCTCTCTTCTATCTTAGTTACGATCCGAGGCGACGCTTCCGATTTGTGTGCATCTTTCAATTTTCCGTTTCCTTATTCTTGATGCCGCAAACATTGATCATCTCAAACCCTAGGGTCCGCTGCGATCCTGAGATGAATAGTTTCTATATTCTGACATTTCTTTCTTTCTTTCTTTCTTTCTTTCTTTTGGTACTCTTGAGTTGCTTAGTTCGTATGAAACGCACATCAGCTGTTCAACCTTGGCTAGTTTGAATAGTTGCTTCTCGCACCAAGGTAACCTAGTGGGCCCATGATGCGTTAAAAAGAGGCCATGTTTGCTGATCGAGTGCTGATCCTGGCTTAAGCTATGATAGACTGGCATGGCGCACATCATGGGAGCCAGAGGGGTTGGGATCCTGGGGTCCGGATGGTTGTGTTTCTTGATTTGTCTTGGCACAAGTTATTACAATCTAGCTTAGTGCACATCAAGGAAGCAACAGTCGTTTGGAATCAGGATTCTGTGCTTTTCAGTGTGTGTCGACACTTCATCTAGGGGCATACATTGTTGTTAATTGTTTGGCAACTACGTCTCTGCTCTAGTGATTTTGTTTTTTAGATTTTTTTTTTCTGAAACCCCAAAGAATTATGAAGAATGAAAGAAATTAGTAGAGACTAGTTTGACATTAGAGAGAATTGAAAGACTTTCAATACAGAAGAGCAGTTATGGTTTTATCCAAGGTTTTAAATTTTGGTCCAACACTGGTACTGGAACCTGGTCAAACCATCATGTACCATGGCATGGTAACATGATACCAGCAAACTTGTACTAGTATCCAGTAAGTGCTGTGGGTATATGGTTTAACCTTGGTATATGGGTGGTAGACCATGGCACTAGTGTTTCACTATCCGCTGAAATTAGTACAATATAGTCTATATTCTTGAAAATTCATGACAATTAATGCTATTGTCTCATCAGTTCAGGCATATCTCTCAGCATTGCTCAGCCCACAAAATGGCTTTGGAAGCTAAAACCTTATATCTTCCTTCATTGAACTGTTAAGTGAACGTCTTGCTTTATGTAGTTATTCCTACAATTGCCCACCACCATTATTAACAACAGGAAACTGTAAGGCCCCATTTATTTGCTGTTGGATTCATGGACTCTTTTCCTGTCATTTAGACAGATCTATGTTCATAAATTCTAACAGTTTTCCTATAATATGTTGCTCCTTCCTTGAAATAAAAAAAAATTGGCAAGAGAACCATTTGCTTATCTGCGTGTACATCAAAAGAAATTGCAAGTCTTTGTGTTTATGGTTTTTGCAATTCATCAAATGTTGCTATGCAGCTAAAGACACTAATGAGTATAGCTGATGACATGTATTTGGGATGATTTAAAACTTCTGTTTTGAAATATCACATTAAAAAATAATAAGAAGTCAGATGCTTTAAAAAGAAAGTATGTGAAGTGTTCTGTTTGATTTTGACTGCAGAATTGGTATCAGATTGCCGCAAATGCTGCTCAGAGGATTCCAATGATTCCATAAGCAAGGTATGTACTAAAAATTAACCATGTTGATTCTAAGCCTTACAAATATGAGGCTAGTATTTCATCAACTTTTGCCACTAACTGGAAATTGAAATTTTGCTTGCATTTATTCTTGTTTCCCTTTTGACCATTTAATGTCCCTCATTTGATTCAAGTTGCAATAAAATTATATGGTCTACTTGATTTGCATCTGCCAGGCACTGTCTTTTCACTCTAGCTTAGGTGCAAAAAGCTTCATGCTAGGTTGTATAATAAAAAGTGTCATCAAGATTGATGAGGAGGCTTGGAGCTCTGATAGTGTGCATTCTATATACTTAAGTTTTAATGATAAACTTTATCATATTAGCTCTATCTATCATGGTAAGTTAGATGACATGACGACTTAGGTTCTATTTGATGTTGTTATCTTGATGTTTTTATCCTAGATATGCAACCGAGTCATCCATATCGTCTCACAGGCCTTGACGATGTTACTTTGCATTAACAAATCTAGCAATCTGATACTGGATATGTTCTCTGTAGCAAAACTTCTTCTAGAAGTTGGAAATGTCATGGATCTTGAGTGACCTTTTCCAATAAAATAGGAGTTTTATAATTTATTGGTTGTTTACAAAGAGTTATCTTGGTTTAATCTGATATTTCTTTTAATGAAAAATAAAAGGTTGTGATGTAGGATGAGAGCGATAGAATATTTTTTTAATAATAAAGGAAGATAAAAGAGAGGAATAGAAGATAGTAATTGAACGATAGTAGGAAAACAAATAAATAAATACCAAACTCGCTTTGGCTCCGAATCTTTGGTTGCAGAAAACTCCCATGATGAAAGACTTGCACCTCCGCACGTCTCACATGTCAATGATTGACACGGGAGCACCTAATTTGCTACAATCAACTCGTGTGGACCTAGCTGATGTTATTGTATTTTCTACCATCCCATAATGTTGTCTCATATAGTCTTTTACTCAGCCCACTCAAATATGACAGCTCATGAGCACATTCCTTAGATAAAGTTATAGTTGTTTCAAGGTGCTTTTCTTCATGACCAAGGAATGCATTAAAGAAGTTTGTTACCAGCTGTAAAACACTTAATTTCGTAATTCCCTATGCATGAAGGGTTGTTTCACGCACTAGTACTTATTTTGATATTTAGGGGTTAAAAGGTGGTTTAGAAACTGATGATATTGGCAGAAACTTTCTTGGAGTTCTCTCTTAAAACTCTATCTCTTGTATGCTTCATTGAGCGGTGAGTCTTTTGTTTTCAGTTTTGTATCCTTGTTTATTATCCTTGGGGTGGTGAACTTTTTGTATCCCTTTGTGATTTTAAACTTGGTGGTGAGCTCTTTTTTTCGATTTTATTAAAGTATTATTGTGAGTTCGTTTCTTTCCTACTATCGATTTTCTTTCGAAATCCATTCTGCATTATCCCCTATTTTAGTTTGGTATCAAAGCTAAATGTTAGAAATCATGGCAAGACGAAATGAAAAAGATATAATTGGTGAAGGTAGCGGCCATGAAGATGATGTTGAGTCGTTGAGGTTGCAGCTATGAAGATTGCTACGTAGTCTACAAGAAAAAAAAGAAATAATTGAAGAACTTTAAAGTACAAACAATCAGCATGAAAATGATGCCCAAGAGTTTACTTCTGATGATGATATATCTCCTCATCCAAGGGAGTCAAGAAGATTTCGGACAAGACATGGAGTCTAAGACGAGTGACAGAACAAATACAACCCAAGATTGGATATTCTAGAGTTTGAAGGTAAAATTAATGTTGATGACTTTATCGATTGGCTTAATACAGTAAAAAGAATTTTCAATTTTCATGAACTACTAAAACAAAAGAAGGTAAAACTTGTGGCACTCAAACTCAGACGGAATACATCATTTTGGTGGGAAAATTTGAAAAAACAAAGAGAACGTGAGGGCAAGAGTAAGATCATGACATAGGAGAAGATGAAAAGGGAGCTGAAGAGAAAATATTTACCTGACAATTATAGGTAAGAGATCTTTCTCAAAATCTATTATTTCAAGCAAAAAGATCTTAGTGTGGAGGAGTACACAGCATAATTTGATAATCTTATGTTAAAATGAGAGTTTGTAGAACCAGAAGAGCAAACCATTGCAAGATACTTAGGAGGTCTGAAATATGAGATTGTTAAAGTGGTTCAACTACAACCATATTAGTTTTTAAATGATGTGAATAAGTTGGATTTAAAAGTTAAAAAGCAACAAAAGTTTGAAAAGAGTTCTCGGTACGAGTCAAAAGAAGCCTATACGAAAGGAGGAAATTCCAAGCCTATTATCCAGAGCAAGGTGGTATCAAAGGTGCAAGACAAGGGTGAAGGATCTGTTGGCATCAAACAAACACCTAATTCTTCTACCCCAAGTGGTCGAAAATGCTTCAAATGTCATGGTTTTGGACATATTGCTTTAGATTGTCCAAATAGGAGGATTGTTACTTTGGTTAAAGATCATAGTGATGAAGGAGAAGATGAAGCCGATGACAAACCAAAATATGATGATGATGAGGAAGAGATTACTTATGCTGATCATGATTTGTCTATTGTATTGCAATGTAGCTTACAAGTGTCCTATGTGGTCAAGGATGAAAGTTGGGTGAGAAAGAATGTGTTTCACACTAAATGCACTTCTCATGACAAGGTGTGCTTGGTGATCATCGATAGTGGTAGCTTCAAGAATGTGGTATCTTTGGAGATGGTGCAGAAACTAAAGTTGAACATAATCCCTCATCCACATCCTTACCAATTATGTTGGCTGCAAAAAGGAACTGACATCAAGGTAACTAAAAGATGTTTAATTTCGTTTTCTATTGACAAGTATTATAAATATGAAGTATGGTGTGATGTTGCTCCTATGGACGCTTGTCATTTGCTGTTGGAAAGACCTTGGCATTATGATAGAAGGGTGTTGTATGATGGCTACAAACATACTTATTCTTTTAAGATGAATGAAAAGAAGATTATTTTAGCTCCATTACAACCTTCTGAAATCAGTGCACCAAAGAAAGAAGTTAGCGCTTTTATGTCCTATGGTGAATGCAAAGGTGAATTAGATAAGGGTGGTCGTGTTTTAGCTCTAGTAGTAGTAGAGGAGAATGAAAAACACAAGGAGACACCAGCAATCATGAAACCAATCCTGGAAGAGTTTCAAGATGTTGTACCGGAAGAGATTCCACATGGCCTTTCACCTTTGAGAGACATCCAACATCATACTGATCTTATTCCGGGAGCTATTCTACCTAATAAGGCAGCATACAGAATGAGTCCCAAGGAGCATAGAGAACTTCAAAGGCAAGTTGATGAGTTGATGAAAAAGGGGTTGATTCGGGAGAGCATGAGTCCTTATGTGATTCTAGCCTTGTTGGTGCCTAACAAGGATGATTATTGGAAAATGTGTATGGATAGTCGCACCATCAACAAAATCACTATTGACTATCATTTTCCCATTCCAAGGCTAGATGGTTTACTTGATCAATTGTGTGGTGTTTTTATTTTTTCTAAAATTGATTTGAGGAGTGACTATCACCAAATAAGAATGAGGCCTGGAAATGAGTGGAAAACAACATTTAAAACTAGAGAAGGCTTATATGAATAGTTGGTTATGTCATTTGAGCTATCTAATGCTCCTAGCACTTTTATGAGATTTATGAATCACATACTTCAGCCATGCATTGGGACTTTTGTTATGGTTTAGATCAAGGTATGCAATTTCATACCGTACCGAAGTTTCGACGTTCGCTCGGTACGGTACGAAACTGTATACCGAGCGGTATACCGTTAAGTATATCGCTCAGTATATTATATTATATATATATATAATATTATAAAGGCGATGTCGCCTTGTTTATTTATATATATATATATATATATTTATAAATATTTATATATAAAATATTTTTATAAAAGGCGACGTCGCGTTACCTCGTTTATATATATATATATAAGATTATATATATATTTATATATAAATATTCTTATATATAAGGCGACGTCGTCGAAAAAGGCGATGCGATGTCGCCTTTTATAAATAATTTTTTTTTTTTTCGTTCCGTCCGATAACGGGTGGTCCGTGTACCGGTAAGCTAACGGACCAGTACGTACCGTCCGTACCGGGCGGTATTATTCGAAATTACATACCTTCGTTTAGATGACATATTGGTATACAACAAGAATGAAGAGGAGCATATGAATCATCTTAAAGAGATCTTTTTTATTTTAAGGTAGCAAAAACTTTATGCTAATTTAAAGAAGTGTGATTTCTTTGCTCCTAGTGTTGTGTTTTTGGGGTATGTTGTTTCAAAAGATGGAATCATGATGAATCAAAGTAAGGTATAGGCTATTCTTAATTGGCCAACATTCGACGGTTTAACTTCCTTTTACCGGAGATTCATCAAGGGTTTCAGCTTTATTGTTGCTCCAATCACTGAATACCTGAAAGGTGATAAATTCAAATGGACTAGTGAGGCTGATGATGCTTTTGAATTGATAAAAAAAAAGGTGACCGAAGCTCTTATCTTAGTTCTACCAAATTTTGACAATGTGTTTGAGGTTGAATGCGATGCCTCTAATGTGGGAATTGGTGCTGTTTTAAGCGAAGATGGAAAACCTATTGCTTTTTTAGTGAGAAGCTGAATGATACAAGAAAGAAATATTCTACCTATGATAATGAGTTCGATGTCATTTATCGAGCTTTATCTCTTTGGAGTCGGTATCTTCTTGCCAAGCCATTTGTCTTATATTCTGATCATGAGACATTAAAGTTCATTACTCACCAGCACAAGCTAAACAAGAGGCATGTAGCTTGGGTGGAGTTCTTGCAATCTTATAATTTTACAATCAAGCACAAATCTGGTGTTCAAAACGTAGTTGCTGATGCATTGAGCAAAAAACATTCTTTATTATCAGCAATGAAAGTCAAAGTAGTTGGATTTGAGACATTCAAAGATCTTTATGAGAATGATGTGGATTTCAGCTCAATATGACATAATTGCAAATCAGGTTCTGTTAACAATTTTCTATCTTTGATGGTTTTTTTTTTCGAGCTAATGCCTTATGTGTTCCATCTTGTTCTTTGAGACAAGAAATTTTAGCTGAAGCTTATGGTGATATTTTGGGAGGACATTTCGGTAGGGACAAGACTTTAGCTCTTGTTCAATCAAATTTCTATTGGCCTCAGATGTTCAGAGATGTGGAGAGACATGTAAAACAATGTTGAGTGTGTCATTTGGCAAAAACAAGAAGTCAAAATTCTGGTTTGTACACTTCATTGCTAGTGCCAAATGCTCCATAGGAGGAAATGAGTCTTGATTTCGTTTTGGGACTACTAAGAACTCAAAGGAACAAGGATTCTATCATGGTTTTGTTGATAGATTTTAAAAAATGTCTCACTTTGTTCCCTGCAACAAATCAAATGATGCATCTCATACTGCTGATTTATATTTTAAGGAGATTGTTAAATTGCATTCTATTCCAAGAACAATGGTATCTGATCGAGATTCAAAATTTCTTAGTTATTTTTGGAGAACTCTTTGGAGGAAACTGAGTACTTCTTTGAATTTTAACAGTTCGCATCATCCATAAACTGATAGGCAAACTGAGGTAACGAACATAAGCTTAGGAAACTTGCTTAAAAGCAATATTGGCAAGAACATTAAGCAATGAGATCTCATTCTTCCACAAATTGAGTTTACCTACAATTGTTCTATGCATCATAGCATTGGTAAGAGTCCTTTTGAGGTTGTTTATGGTGCTAATCCTACTGGTCCTTTGGACTTAATCCCTCATTCTACAACTAAGCAATTTAGAGGAGATGCTGATGAAAGAGTCAAGCAGATAAAGAAGTTGCATTAGGGTGTTAAAAGGAACCATTGAGAAGCAAAATGAGAGGTACATGCAAGCTGTCAACAAACACAGAAAACACGTGGAGTTTAATGCAAGTGACTTGATTTGGATTTATCTAAGGAAGGAGAGGTTTCCACCGGGCAAATTTGGGAAATTGAAACCAAAGGTTGATGGTTCATTCAAGGTGCTTAAGAGAATTGGCATGAATGCTTATGAGATCGAGCTACCTGAAGATTATTAAGTGTCCCCAACATTTAATGTAACACTTACAAAAAAAAAACATTTAATGTGGCTGATTTAAGTCATTACTATAATCATATTGATGAAACAAACGAGGACTTGAGGACAAATCTTTTTCAACCAGGGGAAATTGACACGGGAGCACCTAATTTGCTACAATCAACTCGTGTGGACCTAGCTGATGTTATGGTATTCTCTACAGCCCATAATGTTATCTCATAGTCTTTTACTCAGCCCACTCAAATATGACAGCTCATGAGCACATTCCTTAGATAAAGTTACAGCTGTTTCAAGTTGTTTTTCTTCATGACCAAGGAATACATTAAAGAAGTTGGTTACCAGTTGTAAAACATTAATTTCGTAATTTCCTATGCATAAAGGGTTGTTTCATGCACTAGTACTTATTTTGGTGTTTAGGGGTTAGAAGGAGGTTTAGAAACTGATGATATTGACACAAGCTCTCTTGGAGTTCTCTCTTAAACTCTATATCACTTGGATGCTTCCTTGAGTGGTGAGTCTTTTGTTTTCAGTTTTGTATCATTGTTTATTATCCTTGGGGTGGTGAACTTTCTGTATCCCTTTGTGATTTTAAACTTGGTGATAAGCTCTTTTTTTTTATTTTATTAAAATATTATCGTGAGTTCGTTCCTTTCCTATTATTGGCTTTCTTTCGAAACCCATTCTGCATTACCCCCCTATTAGTTTTCTAAAACTCTTTTTTAGCCCTAAAATACCAAAATAAGTACTAGTGCATGAAACAACCCTTTATGCATAGGAAATTACGAAATTAATGTTTTACAACTGGTAACCAACTTCTTTAATGCATTCTTTAGTCATGAAGAAAAACACCATGAAATAGTTGTAACTTTATCTAAGGAATGTGCTCATGAGCTGTCATATTTGAGTGGGCTGAGTACTCCCTCTCTAATCAATGATGGAATTATGCTATCGGAAAACAAATATTGCCTTGCACCAATCACACTCAAGGTGGAAAAAGAACTCATTTTATTGATCCATTTTTTATTTTATTTTTGTATTATAATGTTCTTGCCCATATATACTTTTTATAGGCTAAGTACAAGAAAAGAAAAGGAAAATATAAAAGTGAAAAAATTACAATTAAATCAAATTAAATATATTATTTGATCTTCTTGTCGAAGAAGATAATATTCTTGATTGATATACTTTTATCTTCATAGAGATCAATCTTCACAAAATCTTTCATCGGAATTTGAAATCTTCAATCATTTTTTTAATTCTTTCTACATTTTCTTCTTCGTTGAGTGAAGTAGGAAACTAAATCAGAATTATTCAGTATGCTGTCATGTGACGACTTATGATATGCAAAATAATCTCTAAACCAATCAAATTTATTTGAATACGTTGAGTAAAGTAGGAAACTAGATCAGAATTATTTAGTATGTTGCCATGTGACGACTTATGATATGCAAAAATAATCTCTAAACTAATCAAATTTATTTGAATAAGAGAGAGATAAGATTGGTTCCACGTTATACGCTTCCATTATGTAGGAACTTGCCTTGAGTTCATATAATTGAGATACAGATCGACTTGATGATAGAATATCTTCGCTATTTCTGATACCAAATTTGATGTAGGATAAGAAAGCAAAATATTTTTTTTTTATAATAGAGGAACATAAAAGAGAGAAATAGAAGGTAGTAACCGAAACATAATAGAAAAATAAATGGATAAATTCCAGGATTAAGGGCTCTCACCTTCGTACGTCTCGCCTGTAGACGTTGGAATCATGCCATCGGAAACCAAATGTGGTCTCACTCCTCACACTTAAGAAGGGAAAATAACTTATTTCATTGATCCATTCTGATTTTTTTTTTGCATTACAATATTCTTGTCCTGCTAAGTGCAAGAAAAAAAAAGGGAAATGTAAAAGTGAAAAATTTATAATTGAATAAAATCAAATATGTGATTTGCTCTTCCCTTTAAAGAAGATAATATTCTTGATTGATATACTTCAATTCTCATACAATTAATCTTCACAAAATCTTCTATCAGGGTCTGAAATCTTCAATCACAATCATAATTTGATTTTTTTTTCAAATTCTTTTCACATTTTCTTCTTCCTTAAGTAAACTAGGAAATTAGATCATAATTATTCAGTATGTTGCCTTGTGACAATTTATGATATGTAAAATAACTTCTAAACTAATCAAATTTATTTGAGTAAGAGATAAATAGGATTAGTTCCGTGTTAGACATCATAGCAAAGTTGAATAACATATATAATCAAAAGATTTGAATATGGAACCTCTTCGGTATGGGGTCAAACTTGGCAGCTGTACACATGGTTCACCATGCCAAGCTATATGGAGCGGTACGGGTGGTACATACCGGTCTGATAGGGAATTGACACATGGACTGTCTTATTTCGGGCGGTATATAACAAGGGGTCTTGTATCACCCGATACGGAGTTTGTACCAGTCGGAACGGTCAAAATTTAAAGGCGGTTGGATTTCAATTGATACCAATTAATGGTTAGGACTTGTTGAATTCAAATGGTCCATTTAACCATTTAAACTAGATCTAATGTTTTCAAATCCTTTCTACCCCCTTATTCTCTCCTCTTTCACTCTCTCTAACTCGACTACTCTCTCAATCATTTTTTCACTTATATATTTCTCTCATTCTCTCATATAAACTCTCTTGAATTCCATAAAGCTATGATTTGTGGATTGTATATCAAGTTTTAGAGACTAATTAGGGAGGATTAACACCTAGGTTAGAAGAACTCTCTAATCAAAGGTATGTAGACAACTTCTTAATCGCATTCAACAACCCGCTCGGTTCGGAGACATGGCAGCAATGTGGATAACAATGCCTCGACTGACGATGGTGGCAACACTAGGGAGCTGATGGTCCCGTCTACACAGTTTGAGGGTGGTGCATGGATCGAGGAGCAATATTTTATACATTCCACCCAAGATTTAGATCATTGAGCTTAACAAGATAGGTGGTCATTCTTCTCCGAGCAATAGTATGGTGATCGATCTTATGTTACGGAGCATAGATCAGTGGTGAAAGTAAAAGTTTTGATATTTTCCATGCTCTGCACCAATATATATCACAATCATACTTGTCTCAAAAGTTGCATTAGATATGTGATTCACGATGGTCAAATTACGATTATCACCACATTGATGCACCAATGGTATATGATGTATCATTATACTATCATGAGATCAATTTTAGGATTAGGTTCGATAAACATATCAAATTGATATATAGATACATAGGATTGAGGACCTTGATCAACCACTCGTGGAGTCCTATCTTTTTTTTGTGTGGTAGAACTAGGTTTATCAATTAATCAATTACTTGATTCATTTGAATCTTAAAGCTTAAGTTGTTTAACAAATAATCTAATAATTCAAATTATTTCTTTGTAAATAATTTAATATCAACGAAAGGACGGTCCAAAATGTACCATAAAGTTACTTTTCAAAGCTCGAAAAAGATATGTGCTACTATTCTTTCTTAATTTAGATTATTTTTTGTAAAATTATACTGAATTCATATTTATTTTTAACTTAAAATCTCTAATCTAATACATATATATTTTTTAGGAATTTTTCAAGCCATTTTTGGCCATTTTTCCATGTTGTCGTTATGCTTTGTCATATTGACACATGGTATGTCGGTATGAAGTGGTACTTACTATGTCGTCGAACAGTTGGTACACTGGTATGCACCGGTAAGGCGAACCTCATAAATGGGATTGAAAATTTGTTTTATCGCAAACTTTGAACAACTGTTGTTTCCATCTTAACATCATTCATTCTTGTCTAAGACAATAAAGTAGTAAAGTTGTTTCCTTTAGAACTTTTATGCAATGTATATCTATAACTTATCTAATAGGTTTATCGTGCCACCATTACACCATGAATATCGCCCTGTCTAACGTATGAACAATAGTTTTGAAGCAGACTTAGGGTGAGATCAATCATGCTTCTATATATTATCTAGACTGACTGGTCTTGATTAGCTGGTGTGCTAATAAAAAAAATTGTGATATAGGCACAAGGTTTGTTTAGTAGTTAACGGTGGTTATGCATCTTTGTTCTCCTAAAATCGGCAAAACATCACAAAATAATAGGAATCTTTTTTTTTCCTTTAATCAACTGAAATGTGGCCAACTTTGACACTTGCAGGTTACATTCTCCGGTGTAATTTTGGAAGTATGCATGAGGAAATTGGTATTCTATCCTGAAGTCGTAGCATTCATAGAAGAAGAAAAAGATGAATTCCCATATGTCAAAGTTCAATATGCTTATGCATCTCCTCCAAAACTTATCATGCTGGATGGTGAGGGTAATCAAAAGGAAATCATAAGGTCAGTTCGTAGAATGCTCTTTTTGTCTTGTGTGCATAGCATATTCAATATTTTTTGAGAAGTTGTGCTTGACTTCTACGGATCAATATATCTGGTGCATGATGATAATGGACTTATTACATTATACAATATTAGCAGATGGTAACTCCACTGTCTATATCTGTTCTGAGATTCATTACTGATGAACATGAAAGTGTTCAAGGGTGTAAATTGTTCTTGTATATTGAGTTGCATCACATGTTTCGCATGCTTTCTTTCATGAATTTAATTGCCAGTAATCATATCCATGATGCCTGACCATTGGAATGCTAGGTATGGCACTACTTGTTCCTGACATGTACATTGATCCTGTGCCTGTCTTACATGTTGGCAAGGCACGTGTTTGCCCCATGCCTCATCAGACTTGTCACAGCATCCAATGGCACAGATGTGACATTTAGGTATGGTACTACTTGTTCCTGACATGTGCATTGATCCTGTGCCTGTATTACATGTTGGCAAGGCACGTGTTTGCCCCATGCCTCATCAGACTAGTCACAGCATCCAATGGCACAGATGTGACATTTAGCTTTTGCTTTCTTGCTTTCCTGCCACTATATTCTGCATTCCGTATTCAACATACCATATTAATGGAACTGTTTTTTATCATCCAATAATATCATGTTGACCACCACTGTTCTTTAAGTGTTAACTATAAATATATGACCATTTTGTATGTTTGTGTCCTTGTTTCAGCGCCTTCTGAATATTGATTTAATCATGTTTATAGAACTATTCTCCTGATCATAATTTTACCTGTAACTGGCATGTTAAACATCACCATACCTTGTTTCTGCCAAGCTTTTAGTCATTTGAGCCATATAGACTATATGCACTTTGGTCTCTTTGAAGGGGGATCATCTGATAATAGCTAGTCTTAATGAAGTTAGAAGAACCTGCCTACAATGATGGTGTTCACTGAGTCATTGTTGTACTTGTACTGCAAAAAAGGAAAGGAATTTATTGCTTGATCTCTTAATTGCTGCTTGTGTGCATTGTTCAACTGTAGTCGTTGATGACTTTCAGAAGGGTCAGATTAGGAGGGCAGACAATAAATGACTGTGTTCTTTTATGCTTATGGTAATGTCTTTGAAGAGACAAATGCTCTACCTTAGTCTCAAAGAAGCTTTTCATCTTTGTTCTGGGAATAGATTAGTGGTGTACTTAACTGTGTTTCCTCCTGTTGATCTAGAACATTTCCATATATCTGACAGAAAACCTATCATCATTGATTAACTGCCAATCACTTGAAAATTCTAGTTTGGTTCCTGTTTTATATTTTCGTCAAGCCATAATATTTGGAGTCTGAATAGATAGGTCCGAATATACATTAGTGGTTTCACAAGTATCTACGTGACTCCCAAGGTTATATTAATCTTTTGGATAGAAAAATTCCTTTTCATACAAGAATGTCTCGAGGCTTGGCAATTTGGTTCATGGTTTGAAATACTGGAGTTGTGGACCATACAACTCAGTATCTCTTGCTATACAGGCCTTTTTAGGATTTTTGTCAGTGATACTGAGCATCACAGGTTGGTATGTTGATGTCTCAATACCATTTATATTTATTCGGAACAAAATGGTATCAGACTGATAACTGATATTAAAACCTTGGTTTGCTTAGTCCTCTGGCTAATCTTTGGAAGACTTTAAACTAACCCTGTGACGTTATCATATACCCTACATAATGTTTTGTGGTATGTGTACATATGGCCATTTTAGGACCTATATAAATTATCATCAGCACATAATGGTGGTGAAGATTAATCTGTATATTCTATGCTGAAATGAATTCTCTTTTTCATGTGATACATGTATCGCTCATCTTGTTTCTTTCCCCTGTTGATTAACAGAATAGACAACTGGAAACGTGAACACATTCGACAGTTCCTAAAAGAAAAAGTGAAGCATGGCGTAGCTGCGTCCTGAAGGTTCGGTGTTGCTTAAACAACGTCAGAGATCTGCATCTTATCTAAATACATATCACATGTAATCATGCTATTTGGGTGTTAACAGACTTGATACGATGGGCATTGATGCTTCATTCACCATCTAAATGTGTGTTTCAACAATTAGGCACATAAGATTTCTTGTCAATTTTTTTTTTTCCTTGGAGTATGAATGAATGACATTGGAAAATATACCGAGTAATGTTTTAGATTTTGAAGCTTTTGTTAAGTTTTTATGAGTCGTGAATTAACATTCATGTAAAACTTAAAGCTAAGGTCTAGGTTTTTTGCTCCATGGTTGTAGTTTTATGAACTGTAGAGGGATTACTTCGTGGTTCCTTTTTTTTTTTGTCTGGAACTCACTATTCAATTTTTACACTTGTTCATAGAAGTTAAATTTATAACATTATTTTTTTATGTCAATGGTATCATGACAACGAGTTTTTATTGTAATGTTGTTTGTATATATAAACACAATATAAAGGTGAAACTATGACAAAATGTAAAAGCACTTGAAGAAAAAGGCATCTAAATCCTGATTTATATTTATTGTAAGACCAGATACTACCTAAGATTAGGAGAACAGTATATATTGTTTTCTTTGGAGAGGGAGAGGGCATAAATGATTAAACTGCTTAAGCACAAATCCTGAGAAATATAGTTTAAATTTATCGGATTTTAACCAAATAAACATAAATCAGAAAGAATTAATAAGTTGATAAAGAAATGATCCAACATATTTATAAAATTTCAATATCCCTATTGGTCAGAGGATGAACATTATTCTCTCTTATTGTAAAGTTTATTTCTCGAATTCACTTTTAATTCCTTATATTCGTAGTCACAAATAGAGAGTGGAGCCCTTGATGTAATATGATTTATTTTTAATAAAGTTTTGTACATACTGTAGGAAGAAGGGACAATGGTTTGGGAGACCCTTTTTTTTGAGTCATCTTCTACTATAACTAGTTCAGAATCTCATGTGCAGAAGACTCTATGATTAAATAAGACTGCAACCGTTCAATCTTCAGCGTATCAATCTACTACGTTATATCGGCATGCATAAAAACATTTCTTTCAATGTGTCGACGACTAGTCCAGTCTTTTGTTTTCTTCCTTAAAATCTTTTTTGTTTTCAAGAAATTTACAACTTTGGAGCAATTAACACTTTCTTTCATCATCAGGGAAAAGGAATTCTCTGTGTCTCTCGTTTTTACAGAGTACAGCAACAAGTAAACCATCTTGGGTGGTCCGCCATGCCATCCTAGTTGCCGGGTCCCCCCTGGGGCTCGGCCCCGACGGCAACCTCGCCATCCACGACGCCATGGCCGTCCTCGCCTTCTCTCGTACATACACGGGTACGCCAGGTGGCTCTCCCCGTCGAAGCAGCCGCCCGGCGCAGCCCTCGCCGCATCAGCTCTCCCAACGCTCGACAAGATGACGACCGAAACGACGAGCACGACCAAGATCACGCGGCTCCATCGATGATACCCCATCCCGAGACGCACCCTCGCCTTCAAAAAAGCTATTTTGTGCTGGAAGCTGATGCTTGTGTGGAGTGAATGAAGGATCGATTGTAAGAGAGGAGTTTATATAGATCATCAAATGCTTGGAAAATTGGAGCATGAAACGGATGGCTGGTGGCAGGATGTGCAACTTTGAACCCTATGCTATGCTATGTGTGCCTGCCACATGAAATAAATCGCGTAGTTAATGACTAGGGTCGCCTTGGAATGGTTGACCATGCTGCTTCAAGTAGTGGAAACTTGTGGTTCCAGCATGTGCCTACCAAGAACCAACGTGGGAGGCACATGCTTGGATTACATGTATCCGTGAAGGAAGTGTTGTTCTTCACGGTGTGCGTTGACCCGACCAGCCAACGTTCGTTCATTACACGAGTCCGCAAGCACGATGGTTTACCATTTATTGCCGTCAGCACAGCACGCGTCCGGTACGTCGGATTTCCAGAGCACGTGTGACCTGAGTGCTGTCGTGGTTTGCCGACTCATACGCTTCGGAAGGAAGATTTATTATTACTCTCTCTCTCTCTCTTTCAGACACACAATTACAGGATATTCCGTCTGTACAAATATTTTTAATTAGAATTTAATATATTTATTTATTTATCATAACATCAAGGTTTTTGTACAAAAGGTTTGGCTTATAACTCAAGAGAGAGTAATTCTTATATTTAGTTTTTTTTCGTATAGTAAAAATTTTTTTTTTTTCTATCGCTTCTGTTTTTTTTTTTTTTTTTTTTTGTCCTTGGTTGTTGATTTTTAGGTTTCTTTTTTTACTTTAAATACCTTGCTCTCTCAACAAACCTTTTTATAAGAAAATTTTAGTTTTTTTTTTTTTTTTTTTACATGGTTAACATACATGGAAATATAATCATTTTCAGATGATGCAAGTAAGAAAGAAATATTGTTGACTATGTGATTAGAATACAAGTGCAAAGTGTGTATATCTGAGTGAAACTATTAACGATCATGCATTAGCAAGATGTTCTAAAGATTATGCACCTCATTTTCTAAAGAAATATACTGAAAACACTAGTATAACCTAATAATATTCTCACCTTTGTATCTCAACAATATATATATATATATATATATATATATATATATATATATATATATATAT
>LVTN01000597.1:38622-53895 GCA_001649415.1 Musa itinerans | reverse complement strand
ATATATATATATATATATATATATATATATATATATATATATATATATATATATATATATATATATATATATATATATATATATATATATATATATATATATATATATATATATATATATATATATATATATATATATATATATATATATATATATATATATATATATATATATATATATATATATATATATATATATATATATATATATATATATATATATATATATATATATATATATATATATATATATATATATATATATATATATATATATATATATATATATATATATATTTGGATTTCTTGAATCGTCTTTGTTTAGTAGATGGCCTATGAACAATAAATTGCAAAGACAAATGTAATGTTCCTCATGTATTGCTCTCTCCTTATTTGAACATCTCAACCAAGAGTTGAAATATGACTACCCACTGACAGCCTAAACACCACACACCAACATTACCTTCCAACCCTAATCCCTCAAGTAAACCTGGAAAGCAAATGGAACGGCATTGTCACCGCTGCCGACGATGAAGGTGTGACGCCCCGACGGCACCGCAACGTAAGCCGAGTCCGTCACGATGCTCAAGCTCTTGCACGAGCTAAGACTAAAGGTCACGTTGCTGCTCTTCCCGGCTTCCACCAACACTCTTTGGAAGCCCACCACCTGCTTGATCGGAGCACCGAGGATGCCGTCCGGGGCCTGCGAGTACAGGATCACGGCGTCGGAGCCGTCCAGGCTTCCCGTATTCTTCACCTCGACGGTCACGCTGATGTCGTCGGCGCAGTCGAGGTCGTCGACGCGAGCGGCATGGCAAGGCGGCACGTAGGCCGACTGGTTGTAGCGAAGCAGCGTGCAGTGGCTGTTGGGCGTCAGCGTCTTGTCGACGTACCTCTGGGTTGAGACCACGGAGTAGCTGAAAGTGGTGTAGCTCAGGCCGTATCCGAATGGGTATATAGTGGTGCCGTTGTAGAACTTGTAGGTCCTTCCGGGGTAGCCAAGTTCGTCGACCGGGCGAAGCTTCATCGACGTCATCGGCAGCTGGAGCAGGTATTCCGGCGTGTACCATGTCAGCGGAAGCCTTCCTCCTGTATCAATGCAAATCTATGAGTTCCTATGCTCAAGGTGTGATAGAAAACAGCATACTGAATCCTACCAGGATTGTATGATCCGTAGAGCACATCGGCTAAGGCATCACCGCCTTTCTCGCCGGGATAACCAGCCCACACGATGGCGCTGATCTTGTCAGAGACATCGAACTCGGTAACGTTGACGCCGCCGGCCGAGAAGATGACGAGAACAACAGGGCCCTTCGAGGCATCTGCAACTTGTCTGATAAGCTGGTTTTGGTAGCCAGGCAACTCGAGGTCGGTTCGATCGTGGTCTTCTCTCTCGATGTCAAGGTTAAGGCCTGCAACGATGACGGTAGCGTCTGCGTTCCTCGCACTCCTCACCGCAGGGAATACGAAGGTCTCATTCTGGCAGCGGACGTCGGCGCAGCCGATCTTGTGATCGACGCTGGCATACCTTCGGAGGCCGTCGACAGCTGTGACATACTTGCATGGAACGCCTTAAAAAAAAGACAACACAACGAGGCCATCAATTAGCTGCGGCTTTTACACGTTAAGGAGCAGATCAAAGCGAAGCAGAAGAACCTGCGTAGTTCCCAATCTGAACAGAGTTGTCTGCAGAGTTGGGCCCGACGACGGCGATGTTCTTGTGCCTCTTGGTGCTCAGAGGCAGAGTACCATTGGAATTCTTAAGCAAAACGATCCCTTGCCGAGCTGCGTCGGTCGCCAAATCGAGATGCTGCTTCGAGCAGACATCAGAGACAGTCAACTTATCATACGCAGGTTGGCCATCAAAGAATCCAAGCCTCAAGAGGACAACGTAGTTATTGATCAAAGCCTGATCAAGTTCGCTTTCTTTGACCAGTCCTCTGAACGTAGCTGACTCGAGATACTTGGTGTAAGTATCACCACAATCCAAATCCAATCCTGCATTAACAAAATATGCGTCCATTTATACCAAAATGATCAGATATGGCTTCTTCTTTCGGAGGATTTACCAGCTCTAAGGACTTGGGCAACAGCATCCTCTGGTGTGTCGTCTAAGAACTTTTGAGTGTTGAGAAGCACATCAATCGAATCACAGTCAGAAACTATGTACCTGAAGAAAAATGTAGATCATATCAACAACTAAAGGTAGAGAAACACTAATCTTTATATAAAGAATACCCGTGAAGTTCCCAGTCGTTTCTAATGGTTCCCCTCAACAGCCTTGCGTCGACACAAGTCGGAATGGCATTGACTTGATTGTATGAGCACATCACACTGCTAACGTCGCCCTCCTTAACGCACATCTCGAATGGGCGAAGGAACGTCTCCACCATATCTTGCTCAGTTACCTTCATATGATCAATGATCACATAAATGAAGAAAGTAAATAGAACTACCCAATTAAGAGGTACGATCGAAGCTTACATTGGCATTGAAATGGACGCGATCGACCACAGCACTGCCGGTAGTAGCCCAGTTGTCGAGATCGTAAGCAGCGTAGTGTTTGCAGCAGGCGGAGACTTTGAGAGGCCTGGTGTTGGGATCCTCGGCAGTTTCCTGGCCAACCACATCTTGCATGCCGCGCACGAAGTTTACAGCGTAACGCCCGACGACGAATGGATCCTCACCAGGTGTTTCTAAGATTCTTCCCCATCTCGGATCCCTGACGACGTTGATGTTAGGGCTCCAAAAGGTCAACCCTGCCATCCCTACGTTGTGCATGGCTCGAGCCTCCGTGGAAATAGTCTGCAAGATAACATGCATTATACTGTAGCTTGCTACGTGCTTTCCTCATCATGTTCGATTGATGTCAGTGACAGTATCTTTCGTGTTCGTACCTGACCAATAGCCTTCCACAGTTGTTCGTTGAATGCGGCGGCGGATGTGATCGGAAGTGGGAAGCTGGTGGCGCCGGGGACGTTCTTGCCGAACCTGGAGCCCCCGCCGAAGTTCGAGACGCCGTGAAGCGCCTCGGACCACCAGTTGTAGCAGGGGAGCCCGAGGCGCTGCACGGCGGCGTTCTGGTTCCCCAGAAGCGTCACCTTCTCCTGGAGCGTCAGGCTGTCGACCAGGTTCTTCGCCCTGGCACGGTAAGGCAGCGACTTGTCGCAGAAGGCGAACTTGGCAACGCTGAGGTTGAGCTTCTTGTAGCGGTTGGGGTCGCAGACATGCTTGAAGTCGTAGGGGGGCGGGAAGTCGTCAGCGTAAGAGACAGCGGCGATCGTTGCGGCCACTGAGAGGAAGAGAAGGATGGACAGAGGAGAACAAGGAGCCATGGATCTTAATTCCTTGCACAAGAAAGAAGAAGGAAGAGATGAGAAGGGAGAAATGCTTCGAGTGATTCATATAGCAAGGGAGGGTGAGAAGGAGGAAGATTGTGAAGAACTCTGTTTAGCTTTGGATAAAAGCGAAGTTTATCTTAATCTATCTCAACAGTAGCAGTAGATAAGATTTGATTATAATTAATAATGAAACCCTAGAAAAGGAATAAGATGTTCACGTAGCAGTTGCATGTAGCGTTACGAGATCTATCTTAACCGCGAACCACCAGATCCACGTTACATGCAGATCTTAATTTATCTTAATCTATCTTACCAGTTGCTTCGGGGTCACCGGAAAGAGATTTCAGGAGGGAGCAAATCCGATTAAATACAATCCCAAGATATTGTCTGTTCGTCGAAGATGAATTTGGTATCGTGTCTCAAAGTGCGCTTTAGCCTCACCGAGATCCCTGCACAAGTGATCAGATGTTTCCGACCTGACTCATTTGATTGGCAAAGTCAATTGAGGAGTAAAAATAGTAGAGATGCTGACCCTTTTAGGTTTTGGGGTTGAGTTTCATATCTGATCTGATTGATCGATGGAGTGCGGTTGATGGCTGGTCAAAGAGCCCCCCTTACATCGTTTTAGAAACTTATTTATCTTGGATTAATGTCCTCTACAGCTGAACATATCAACCTTCCCGAAAAAATATTGTTTACAGATAGATGACTCGTAAAGTAAAGAGAGAAGAAAAAAGAAATGAGCTCGTAAAGAGAGAAGAAAAAAATAAGTCTTGTTGTCGAATATTAAGAAAAAAGGATCGTGCTGATGTCGATGACTACACGAGAGAGGGCACGAGTTCTTTCACGCACATCACCGCCCAAGTGACGGTCGACCACCGACTAAGTAAAGCAGTGACTACGTTATTACTTTCTCTATCAAGTGTGAATTAAATGCATACGATCATATTTTTAAGTCTCAGTTTCCAAGATAGTTGGTATCATCACTGGGAGGACTAATCCATCATTAGAATATTGCTCTGCGTCAATTATATTGAATACAAAATTCATGGATATGGCATTTGAATGATTGCAGATATCCTAACTGATTTATTTTCCTTTGGCTGTCCACAAATATTATTGATAACAAATATATATACTTAACTAATCAAGTACAAAGCGAGTCGTATGCATAAAAAAAAAAAACCAGGTGGTAAATTGCAATAATACCAAACCCAACAAAATTGAATATGTAACCACCAGCAGCCAACCGAAGTCGTCCCTGAACTTGTATATGCTCAGCGCGAATTACAAGCTTAATCAAACTATATAACCGAGGCTTCAATGCATCGATGCTTTGAGGTTCCATAAATCACAAGTAGCTGCTTATGATCGAGTGTTAACTAAAGAATACATAGCTGAAAACAATATCTTAGCACAAACACCAACCAAAGAGGTGTTGAAAGATGATCTCCACGACGAGGAATACTCAACGAGTCCATCGAATCAAAAGCTACATACTTCCCTTGGTGTAGAGAGAGAGAGAGAGAGAGAGAGAGAGAGAGAGAGAGAGAGAGAGAGAGATAGAAACAAAAGCTGAGCTACTGGAATATCCAACTTCAGATTCAGACTTGTTGTACGCTCAAACCTGCAACATCAAATAAACCCCATATCACCATCACCGTACTACTATCAAAGCTAAGCTAATGTTACTTGCCAGTATTTAGACTCTTTTGCTGCTGTTCATGTCAAAAGTTCTTAGCAGCTCAGCATAGAAAATATCAGTGAAGTGGTTTCCTCGTATCGAAAATTTATGGTCCTTTCGAATGAGCATCACGTCGAAGCAAAGATTTCCAGCAACAGCAGCGACAACATTCGATTCATATAAAGCATAGGTTTCAGCTAATGATATCGTCAAGATGAACACTACTGTTTCTCATCAGGAGCAATTCACATAATCGTTATGCATGCAAAGCCCGGAGAGACGCTGGAAATCTAGCCATAGGTGCTCGTCGATCGATCAACCAGCAACATAGCAGAGGTGCCAATCTTGATGTTACTTACTTATTAGCTCTATTCTTTATAGCAACGAAAGATTATCAGCAATGACAACTTCAATAAGCAAGATCACCTAAAGAATGTAGTGTTCATAGCATGATTCAAACCTATCTTTACATTTTGAGACCATGGCAATATCAATCATAACAAGCAAGCAAACGAAGGCAGCAAAATTAACCTGGGGGAAGAGATTGCTTCAACTTGGTTGCCTTCTCAGAGTCGAACACGCAAAGGGTGCAGAGGTACTTGGCGCAGCGGACCTTGAACTTCACCACATCCCTGCTCCTCGTTATCTTCACCGATCGGGCGTCTTTCCTTCTCGCCGTGAGAAGGAAATCCTTGATCTCATGAATCTGCTTAGGCTGCAAATAGCCAACGCCATATCGATACGTCAAACATGTGTAGAAACACGAGCAATGGAGAAGAGAGAATCAGAACAATTTCTTCCATGAGTGGCTGCACATCACAATTCAAAGAAGAACTTCCACTGGAAAACACTCGAGCGAATTATCCTACACCTTCTAAGCAGCCATATACCAACTAAGGTTACGAATCGAAATCCTAAACCGCAGCATAAGCAGAGTCAAGTCTAAGTTCAATTGTGGACCCAAATTTGGGCGTAAAACCCAATAATGAACCATAGTTATAAAAAAAAACCATTAGGCCGAAGGTTAACCACAAATATTGATCCGATAGTGGAGCATTATTAGGTCGGTCCACTTATCGAAGATTGAAAGTTCAAAATTTTCTCTAAAAAATCTTAAATTAGGATGTTAATTATCTTAGTTAGTAAAGACTTCGATGTCGATGATAATATCTAATCGGATCTCTTCTTCCCATTTAGATATTAAAAAAATCTGATAAAATTCATGTGACATTTCTATTTGTATTGCGTGAAGGATCACTTGGAAAGTAGATGGATCAAGGTTAGTGGTCACTTGGAAAGTCTCTCTCTCTCTCTCTCTCTCTAGGGGTCTGAATAATATTTTTAACTCTATCACAATCCAAATTTAAAACCCAAGATAAAAAAAATTGATTACCTCAAAAAATATTTAATTATTCAATATATCACTTGAAAGATTTATAAAATCCAAAGTTAACTTAAAAATTATTAACAATCATTTATGAACTCACAAAATAAAAAAAAATCATAATTATAAAAGCAATCATTTACCACAAGTTCATATTAACACAAAAACTTTATATTTAATATTCTAAGCTATCAAAACATAAGAGGTCTTTTAATATTTATAACAACTTAGATTCTTGAATAATATTATAAGCAAAGTATTCTTTTACAATAATATTATGTTAAATTATCAAAAAATTACCATAATCTTCTAGCATTCCATTGTAAACCAAGCATAAGTGTGAGTGACTAGCTAATCTAAAGAAATTATATAGCAATTAAGTACACTATAAAGGTCAACAAGTGACAATCATAACTATGTCATCAAGATAGCAAATCATATGACATAAGGATCAAGATGCAAAATATTAACTTTAAAAATCATATTTATATCATTTCATTAAATTCATACTTAATAAAGGAGCAAAGAACAACAAATAAGTAAATCAAAATCAAAATACAAGACAACAATTATATTTTCTATTTCATTTGATTCATTCGTAACAATGGAGTAAAAAGTACTGTATACGTATATTAAGAATAAATACAAATGCATCAAGTGTCATATTTAATACTTCATTTAATTCATTCATATCAAAAGAGTATATAGTATATTCTTTAGAATCATAACCAAAGAACATAGATGATGAAGTGAGATCATAACATAATATTATCCACTTAATTTTGGATGACCATTAACATTAGTCTCAAGCTAGTAAGAGCATGCACATGTAAAGTAATATCAATCCAATATGAACGTATGCACAACTAAATCAAATATAACAAGAATCAATGATAAGAAATAAAAAAGTTTAAAGCAGAACCATGAGGGTCATTTAAGAGAGGAGTTTTAGCTAAAATTAAGTTCCAAAAGGTAGAAGTAAAAATTGATAAATTTGAAAATCAATTTATTCTAGTAGAATATGTAAGATAAGTTGTATTGGAAATTTAGACAAACAATTATGCTTTAATATATTCAAGTAAGACATGATATATGAATTTATTTTTAAATAAAATAAGTTTTATATAAATTGAAGTTGTCTATATTAAAGTTACAAACAATTGAATACAGATAGGCCAGAATCATTTTTTCTCTGTTTAGCAGAATTTAAGGAATCAATTGAAATAAATATTTGGATAAGTATTTATACTTCTAATCTTCAAATAAGATATGAAAGGGAAGACTCAAGAGTCTAGTTTCTGATAAAAGAAATTTTGCTTAATTTAGAGTTTTGTACATAATATTATAATTGAAATAAAATAGATAGGTTAGGTCATTTTATCTCTATTTGATAGAATTCAAGAGATCAATTAAAGTAAATGTTTGGATAAAAATTTGTTCTTAAATTCATTCAAAAAAATATGTGAGAAAGAATTAAGAGTCTAATTCTCAATAAAATAAATTTTGCTCAAATCAAAGTTTTGTATAGAATATGACAGTCAAAATAAGATAGATAGATCAGGATTCTCATAAATTCTAGAATAGTAAGTTTGATACAATTAGAAATATGACAAAGCTCTACAAATTACTCATATCAAGAAAGAAAAAACTCATATATACAACACTTCTTCTTCCTCTTCTCCAGTAATTCTTCTCTTCTTTTCTCTAGTGTAAGGTAAATGACAACAAGGTTTTAATTTGATAATTTTTTTTTATTTTTCCCCTAATTACTTATGTTTAGATAATATAAAATATTATAATATGACAAGCAAGCAATAAAATGACATAGATATCAACAATGCAGCAAGTATGGGTGGTACCTTAATATAATTTTTTTTATAAATTATATTCATATTTTAGGATTCATAATATCACTAAGCTTCCAATATAAAAATATTTAATATAAAAATTATTAAACAAATTTTTATATTAAAATAATTAAAAATCATGGATATAATAAATAATTAAAAAATAAAGGAGATTACATGCTCTCCTCTTAAAAAAAATTAGTCTTTTAAATTATTATATTTCAAGCAATAAAAAGGAGATGAGCTTTCTTAATTTTCTATTCTAGCTCCCAAGTAGTCTCTTGTATAGAATAATGCTTCTATACTACTTTAACTATAGAGTGACCAAACTTTTTTAGGATATTTTTTTTCTTATCTCACATCCACAATGCATTCCATGTAATGATGCTCAAATATAAAGTAATTGATGATTGCATTGATGTTTTGAATTTGGAAGAATCAAATGAAATATGATAGATGAAATGAACGTCTATAAAAGGGTCTTAATCTATAAAGGTATCCTAATCACAAGCAGTTATATATATTCCCTGTAAAGGCATAAGCTAATACCGATTATAATCGTAACAATGCATGAAACCCTAGTATTTTATTATGATAAGATAACAAGTAAATTTTCATTTCTTATTTATTCAAATGCATGAAACATCATATATTCAATATGTTTCCTCAATCAAATATTCAGAATACAAAAAACTAAAATATCATATTTTCAAGATGTTTCTTAAATTGAATGTTCTTGAAAATATAGAAATAGACTTATAGTAATGAAAGAAAAGTTAAAAAATTGAATGTTCTAAAAATTATGAATTAATTATATCATTTGAAAAGGAAAATAAATTCTTAAGATAAGGTGTTGTTAAATTTGAAGCTCGAAATATTTTTTTTATAGCATCCTTACCTATACAAGTTCAAACTTTTAGAAGACCAGCAATATCAGATATAGTACGGCTAAAATTATTAAAAGAACAAAAAAGTATAATAACTAATTATAAATTAATATGTGACATCCAATTAAACTAAATCAATCAAGACTTAATATATGATATTTAGTTGGTCATGAGAGTCATTTAGTTGAGAAATGATGTGGTGCCACTGATACATGTAAGCGAAACATATTTCAATAGTATAACAGTTAAATATGAGCATTATGGATAACAAGAATAATCATTGTTGATACTTAGAAAGGCTTCTCTAGGCATATATTCACATCTATGTATAAACTCTATCATGAGGCTCATTCTTGAGTTCTCTACTAAATGAAGCATCGAAGATACCTTCAACCCAAGAGGGGTCTAGTCTCAAGCAGATAAGATATGAAGAGTTTATTAGCTCAAATGCTTTTAGGTTATCATTGATTGGATATAGAACGAGGGTCAAATAAAAATATCGTTTAGGAGATATATCCAAAGTATTGTAATCGACCTCGGGTCCAATGTACTATCTGGCTCATGGAACACCAAAGCCTAGCTAGCCTCCACCTCCATGGTGTCAACTTTTCAATGACTCTAATATCTAAATCCTATTCTGGACTCTAATAAATATTACTGATAGGACTTACCCAATAGGTACAAGCTCTAACAGGTACAATACAAAGAATCACCCCTTCCTCTTGAAATCAAACAATTGGTATTAATGGGAGGTAAACTATTTGACCATTGTCCCCCTCATGCCTCAACATTAGCTAACACTAAACCATCACACACTCTTGATCGATCCCTCCAATTGGTAACTCTAATTTATCATGATTGTCGACTCGATCATCGATTAACGATTCAAGTCGATCACCCTAATGCCCACATGTATATCATGCATTTGACACCCATTGTGTATATAGTTCAACTCAGCATATCCAGATATCCTTATGTATATTGAACTCCCCTTGTACGATTGATTTAAATTAATATGCTCCGATACCCTCACACCTCCTATGCATTAGGCACTCACTACATGGTCGGTTCAAGTCAACACACACTAAAGCACTTGTGCATCTAATGTGTCACTCCCCATATGTGGGTGGTTGGTAAGCCTAGATAGTCTTGCATATCTCACGTGTATAACTCCCCCTAGTGGGCTATTGAAGTTTGTACACCCAAACACTTAGCATATATAAATTGACATACCCAAGTAATAAGTTGACATACTTAAATGCCCATATGCACCTTATGTGTCAAACTCCCCTTACTCAGTAATAAGTAAGCTTGTCTTGATACTCTTGTATGTCTCATGTATTCCAATCTCTCTTATACGAGTGATCTAAATTAACATATTCATATGCCCTTATATATCTCATGCATCTAACTCCTTCTATATAAGTGGTTCAAGTCGCTTAAACATATCTTATTTGTGTAACTTATCTAATGTAGGCAATTCTAGTTGGTATGTCCCAATGTTCTCATGTGTCTTATGCATTGATGCCTTCTATGCACATTGTTCAAATCAACTTGCTCTATTTCCCTTACATATTGCATGTGTTCAACTTTCATTACATAATGATTCAAGTTGGCATAGTCTGATGCCGTCATGTATTCTATTAGTTTGAGTCCCCCTATGTGGGTAGTTCAAGTGAGCCTGCCTAACGCCCTTATGTATCTGATGTATCGACACTTGCTACGTAGATTGTTCAAGTTGGCATGCCACAATATCATCGTGCATCTCATGTGTATAACACTCTTACTTAAGTGGTTCAAGTATGTATGCTCTAACATCCTTAAGCATATCATCTATCGGATTACCTATGCAAGCAGTTCTAGCTAGTACACCTACATGCCCTTATGTGTCTTATTAGTCCAATTCCTCCTACATGGGTGGTTTAAATCAAGTCGATATGTCTCAACATTCTCATGCATTTTATATGTTTGATTCCCCTACAAAAGTGGTTCAAGTTGGCATAAACTCATGACCTTGCACATCTCATACATCCAACTTGCTCAACATAAATTGTCTTCACACATCTTATGTATTTGGCTCCCTTACATGAGCAATTCAAGCTCACACATCCATTAGCTCTAATACATCTCATACCTCTGACTCTCCTACATGAGTATTTTAAGTTGGCATGTTCTTATGTCCTTATGTGTCTCATGTGTTCGGCTCTCTTTATGCAACCAGTTCAAGTCGACACACCTGAATGCCCTCACTTGTCTCATGTATCGAATACTACCTATGTGGATAGTTCAAATTAGTATGTTTCGATGCTCTCAAGTATTTACATGTTTCATGCACCTTACATGGCTAAAAATACAAACATTACTTAACTATTTTTTGGTGTAGATAATAGTTGTTAAGTTCTTGGGTTAGATCTTATGCTCCACCATATACGAGCCCTTTATCTAAAGTACAATATAGTCAAATAATAACTAAATTTGATAATCAATCAAAATTTGACACATCATCCAGTCAAACCAAAGGTGACTAGTCAAGGCTCAACATGTGGTTCCTAGTTGGGCATGAGGGTTATGTGGTCAACATGATGTCACCTAGACACGACGATATAGCATCGTCAAGACCCAAATATTGTGATGAGGTGATACAATATGAGCACGCTCTATCAGCATGATATTTAAAAGTGAATATTCTCTATGGGTAATAGGAACATGGATGTTAGTATCCCAATTTAAGGCATACAAAAAGGAGATATTTTCAAATATATATTCATTCTCAAGTTCTCTTCTAGCTTAAGCATTAGAGGAGTTTTATTAGATACACCTCTTATATAGTTTTTCATGATTCTTCGATTCAAGAGAGCTATGCTCTTAAGCAAATAAGATTTAAAGTTTTGAGAAAAACTACTATAGCAGAATAATTCTTTTTCCTCTTTGTGTATCAAAATGAGTTCCTCATCAAAATACCAACTTGTTACCAAAAATAAATATTAACTAAAGCAACATAAACAGTAGAACAATGAATCAATCACAAAGTGAGATACTGAATTTTTTACGTGAAAAACCCAATGTGGGAAAAACCACGGAATCATAGTCCATTTTAAACTTCCACTATCACCAATAATGATAATATGTTTACAATAAGTCTTCTCCAGAATAACTAGAGGATCACAATAACATTAAGAACATATATCTTAGCTCATCAATAACATGTCATCATCACCAATGATGAATTTTATAAAGAAAAAATTTTAGGTCTAACTAAGTGGGTATAATAGAAAAGCATGTCAAAGAAGATAAACTATAGATCGATACCATTAAGATTATAGAGCTTATTGCAAAGATTCATCACATAAAGTTTGGGCCAAAATTGACGAAGTTTATCCGCTTGATTATTTAGCAAAAACCTTAAAACATAATTTTCTCTCTCCTCTTTTCTCTTTGTTTTTTTTTGCACCGCTACTATTTTCACTATTCACACCCCTCTCTCTTACCCACATCTCCACTCCCTCCCTTTTTTTTTTTTTTAATAAATCAGATTTGGGCTAAATGCTCAAATCGTTCGATCCAAGCCCACATATGGGTTGGACCTAACAATTCTCCCCCTCCAGCTCATATGGTGGGCTATACTAGCTCGTTCTTCACCTATATACTTTAAGCTTCTCATTCGGTAAAGACTTTGTCAATATGTATGATCTATTCTCATTGGTATGCACATTTTCTAAGTGTAATTCTTTCATCTTAAGCACATCACGAATCCAGTTATATTTTACATCAATATGCTTGGATCTAGAATGGTATGTTGAGTTCTTAGAGAGGTGAATGACACTTTGACTATCATAGTAAATAGTATATCCTTTTTGTTTCAAGCTCAATTTATGTAGAATTTTTTCATCTACAAAGTTTTAGTAGTTATTATGTATTCTACTTCTGTGATTAATAGAGCAACACAATTCTATAACTTAGACTATCAAGAGATTGCTCTTCATACAAATCGTCATCAAGAACCCCGAAGTGGACTTTTTGGAATCAGTATTACCTGCCATGTTTGCATCTATGTATCACTCTAGCCTAGGTTCACCATTGCCAAAATATAAACATAACCTGGAAGTACCTCTTAGATATCTTAATATCCATTTCACTACTGCCCAATGTTCCTTACTAGGATTAGAGAGAAATCAGATGATAACTCCAATTGCATGAGCTATATTTGGCCTAGTACAAATCATAGCATACATCAAACTGTCTACTGCAGATGAGTAAGGCACCATGGATATTTCTTCTTTTTCTTCTTTACTTGTAGGACATTGTTTCGAACTAAGCTTAAAATGATCTACAAGTAGAGAATTAACTACTTTAGCTTTACTCATGTTGAATCTTTCAAGAACTTTTTCAATATATGTGTCCTGAGATAGTCAAATATTCTCATTTTTTTATCATAAAGAATCTTCATTCCAAGTATTTGTTTTGCTGATCTTAAGTCTTTCATGGTAAAAGGCTTACTTAGCTCTCTTTTAAGCTTCTTAATTTTACCAGTATCATGGTCAATAATCAACATATCATCAATATATAGTAGGAGAATAATGAAATCATCATTTGAAAACTTCTTTGCAAACACATAATGATTAGATGTGGTTCTATTATACTCTTGGCTCATCATAAAGGAATAAAACTTCTTATACCACTATATGAGTGTTTGTTTGAGTCCATATAAGTTTTTCCTAAGCTTGTATACTAGAATTTCTTTTCTCTTTACTTTGAAACCATCTTGTCACGGACAAACTTCTAAACAAAATGTTTGATGTAATGTTCATGGATGTTCATGTCTTTTGGTATGTTCATGCTTTGCACAACTCGTAGAGGGACGGCCGAAGGCTTGATAGTCCCATTTTTAGTCAGGTTTAGTGGCCGCTTTAGGCTTGTAAATAAAGGTCGTGTCATGTGGACACTTGTGAGAGATATTCGGTCTGTAGTGGACCATTTTGACCCTTTGTTGTGTAACTGTTCGGAGCTTGTAAAGTCTGTTTGTAATTTGCATTGGCTATGAAGTGTTTTCGGAGATGTTTGCTTGTGGATCCCGAGTGAGGCGCTTTCTCTAACCCATTTTCTCTTTTGTAGGTCCTAAGGGACCATGGGAGGTTTCGGGGAGGCTGACCTTTGCGGATGGACGCGCAAAGGTGCCGCACGACTTAGGCAAAACTAGCTAAGTCCGTGATAGATGGTATCAGAGCGGGACAAGCACTCATAGAAACGCTTGGCAAGCAAACGTGGAGGACCTAGCGAGGCTACATTGAGGGCAGCTAGCACACGCGACTGTTTTGGAGTAAATGGGCATGGAGATGCAGGGAAATGGAGTCGCTTAGAGGAGCGGGCATCTGAGATTGGCACTTAGAGGAATGGCCAACCCTTCGTGCGAGAGCCACCATGAGGACAAGCAAGCTAGGAAGAATATGAAGCGCACAAAGGTTGGGATGGCCGAGTTTCAGCCACGGCTCAACGTTGACAACTATACTTGATGGTGCTTAAGGCAAGCAAGGCGTTTGGTAAAGGATGAGACCACGCAAGGTGGAATGAGTTGCTCAGCGACCGAAAGAGTTATGCAAAGCTCACAGAGGTGAGGGGAATTGCTAACTCGAAGAATTCGGTACTCATGCAAGGGCTTGTATGCGGACGATGGAATGTTCGCGCTCGGCGCCATGGAGCATTGAAACTTTCTCTTCGGCATGAGAAGAATACGTCCATATGAGGCTGAAGTGTGCAGCGAGTTCAGCATGTTGCTAGGCCTTGAGGGGTGCAGCTGGGGCTGTATTGACATGGAGTCGCAATCTAGCAAGTGCGTTTGCGAGAGGCAAAACAATGCACAGTTTGTTCAGCAAGGCGGAGTAGTCCAAAGGGATGGGAGTCTCCGAAACTTTCAGAGAGAAAGAAGCGAAGAGAAATGTTACTCCAAATGGGACAGATATCCAGGAGGGATAAGTCTCGAATCTTCAGAGGGAGAACCAAGTGCAACGGACCGCACATGTTGAGGAGGAGTACCTCAAAAACCAACTTCATAAAGCTCAATGGACCGAGCAAGCGGCGATGAGTCATCACATGATTTCACTCGAGATAATGCATCGGGGGGATGCATTGTGAGA
>LVTN01000597.1:13629-36287 GCA_001649415.1 Musa itinerans | reverse complement strand
AGGTTCAAAGACCCTTCGAAGATAATGGAAGACAATAGTTATCAAATCCTCACCAACGGTGATTAGCGCGATTGAGAGTAGATTGTTAATTTCATTTTCCAATGAAATGTCAACAAGCGGAAGTGATGCGAACCTACTCGAAAGGGACAACTAAGTGAAAGAAGAGTCGATGGACAAATTTTATGGAGGAAGGACCCAAAAACTTCAAAAGATTGCGTAGAGATGCTCGTCAAAGCTCCAACCAGCATCCACCCAGTTCAAGAAGCATAAGTCATTCGAGTGACTAGCGCAAAGTAAGGATGGTCTTTTTCTTCATCTAAAGGATCCGTAGGAACCAACAAGGATCAACACAACCCAGCCAACCCCACACGAGAGTCAGAGTCATTGGCGTGTTGAAGCAGCATGGCGGATCAAAAGTTCGACTACCGAACAACATTGTAGCTAGAGTAGAAGATTGAAGACTCAGCAAAGGCGAGGAGTTGCAATGTCGGCAAAGGGCAAAGGCTTCGACGAGGATGTCGAAGGGATGGGTGGGGGAGAATGTCACGGACAAACTTCTAAACAGAATGTTTGATGTAATGCTTATGTATGTCCGTGTCTTTTGGTATGTTCATGCTTTGCACAGCATGTAGAGGGACGATCGAAGGCTTGATAGTCACATTTTTAGTCAGGTTTGGTGGCCGCTTTAGGCTTGTAAATAAAGGTCACGTCATGTGGACACTTGTGAGAGATATTCGGTTTGTAGTAGACCATTTTGACCCTTTGTTGTGCAACTGTTCGGAGCTTGTAAAGTCTGTTTGTAATTTGCATTGGCTATGAAATGTTTTCGGAGATGTTTGCTTGTGGATCCCGAGTGAGGCGCTTTCTCTAACCCGTTTTCTCTTTTGTAGGTCCTAAGGGACCATGGGAGGTTTCGGGGAGGCTGACCTTTGCGGACGGACACGCAAAGGTGCCGCACGACTTAGGCAAAACCAGCTAAGTCCATGACAATCTGGTTGCTCAATGTAAATTTTTTTCTTCTAAGTCACCATAAAGAAATGTAGTTTTCACATCAAGTTGCTCAACTTCTAAGTTCAAATGGGTAGCCAAACTAAGAACAACTCGGATAAAGGATATTTTCATAATAAAAGAAAATATTTCTTCAAAATCAATACATTTCTTCTGATTGAATCCTTTCATAACTAGTCGTGTCTTTTGTATCTTTGTTATGAGTTATTATTTTTAGTCTTTAATTTATAAACTCATTTATTCTTGAGAGTTTTCTTCCTTTTAGGTAACTTTACTAAATCATAGGTGTGGTTCTCAAGCAAAGATCTCATCTTTTCTTGCATGGCTTTCACCCACTCATTATTGTGCTCATATAGAATAGCTTCTTGGTAAGTTTCTGATTCTCCCCCATTAGTAAGCATAACATACTCATATAGAGGATATCTTGTAAATGGTTGTTGCTCTCTTATGGATCTTCCTAATGGAATCTCAACTAGTGATAGAGGTGCTTGCTCAGATTGTTTAGTTAGTTCAACATCATTAATTGTAGGAGTATCATCATTGTCATTCTCACAATAATCTTCTTGTTTATCTCCTATATGATCATCATGAACTATAGGTGGAGGAATTGAATTTAAACTCCACGGAATATAAAAAGAGGTTTTTGGCTTCTCAACAGTATCACAATAATCAAATAATTGGTTTTCAAAAATACATCTCTACTTCTAATAATCTTCTTATTTACTAGATCTCATAATCTATACCCAAAATTTTCATGACCATACCCCAAGAAAATATATGTTTTTGCCTTATTATTAAGCTTGGACCTCTCATCTTTAGGAATATGAACAAATGCTTTGTACCTAAAGACTCTCAAGTGATCATAATATATATTTTTTCTTTTCTATACTCTCTCGAGAACATCACCTTTCAGAGGAACTAATGGAGAAAGATATATTAGGTCAACTATAGTTCTCATAGCCTCTCCTCAAAATAACTTAAGTAATTTAGCATGGGAAAACATACACCTAATCCTTTCTTCAATGGTTCTGTTTATCCTTTCTACCACACCGTTTTGCTGAGGAGTTTTAGGAACAATTTTCTTAAGCCTGATACCATGGACCTGCAATAATTCTCAAAAGTGCCCTTGTACTCACCACTATTATCTGCTCAA
The DNA here is from genome assembly GCA_001649415.1 of Musa itinerans. Lineage (NCBI taxonomy): Eukaryota > Viridiplantae > Streptophyta > Magnoliopsida > Zingiberales > Musaceae > Musa > Musa itinerans. The sequence goes on along the minus strand of LVTN01000597.1, from coordinate 34,126 downwards.
ATACACTTTAGCTTTATGTTAGTTTCTCTTTCAACACTGATATGAAATTCTTTGAAAACATTGAGTACTTGGCCTTTAGATTTCAAAGCAAAAACCCAAACTTTTCTAGAATGATCAGTAACAAAATCAAGAATATATCTAAGAGTTCTAGTTTGCATAGTACATACATTAGTATGAATCAAATCAATAATATTTGATCTTCTAGATGACGAATATGTATGAAAGGTAACTCTATATATTTTTCCAACTAAGCAACGATTACAAGATTTAAGAGATGCACCTTACAACTCTAGTAATAATTACTTTTTAGTAAGAGTTTGAAGTCTCTTCTCGCTAATATGACCAAGCCTCTTATGTCAAAAATCTATGCTTTTACCCTTTTAAATTGCATTAATCTCTCCTTTCTGTAGCTTAGCTTTCATGACATAAAAAGAGTTTAGCTTCTTTCCTCTTGTCACAATTAGAGAACCTTTAGTAAGTTTCCATTTACTTTCACCAAAATAGTGTATAAATCCCTCATCATCAAGTCTGTCTATAGATATCAAGTTAAGACAAATATCTAAAACATGTCTAACATATTTAATTATCAATTTGTTCCCAATACTAGTCTTAAAGCAAATATATCCAATACCCACAATCTTAGATGTACCACTATTTCCCATTTTGATATTATTAAAATCACCAGCAGTTTAAGATATAAAGAAATCACTATAAGAAGTAACATGAAATGAAGCAGTAGAGACAATTACCTAATTACTGTCCTGAGCTATAAGACTGACATATCCGTCATCACAAACAATAACGATATCACCTTCAACAACAACTAGATTGGTCTCTTTCTCATTTTTCTTCCTTTCATTATGTTCTCGCTTCTAAAACGTACACTCTTTCTTCATCTGACCTGGCTTGTTATAGTAGAAACACTTAATATCTCTTCTAGACTTGGATATTCCTTTATAACTATGTGGATTTCTCTTATGACTTCTTCTATATCTTTCTTGTTTTTCAATAACAAGTGCACTAGAAGTAAATTCACCTTGTTTTTTTTCTTTTGACATCTTCATTTAGCAAACTATTTTTAACCATATCTATAGTTAGAGTCCCCTCTGGCATGGAGTATAAATTATCACCACATACGTTTCCCAACTTTTTGATAAAGAGCTAAGATGTAACAATCCTTGTATCTCATCTTCTATATTTATTCTTATAGCAACTAACTTGTTTGCAAGACTCTGAAATAAACTTATGTGCTCAACAATGTTACCATCATCTTTATACTTTAAATTGAGAAGCCTTTTGAGGAGAAAAATTCTATTTCTCATTATATTTTTTTGTAAAGAAATTTTCTAGCCTTTGCCAAACAACATTAGCTTTCGTTTAGAAATATGTTTATGCAAATTTATATCCATCCATTTTCTAATATAGGTAATATCTTTTCTATGTTGAACCTTTCATTCCCCATCTTCCATAGTAGAAGGTTTTTCTTTAACTTTGATGGGCTTATACAAATCTTTGCAATAGAGCAAATCTTTCATCATACGCCTCTAAGTGGAATAATTTGATGAGTTCAATTTAATCATACCGTCTAACTCTTCCATTTCAATCACACATGAAAAACTAATACCAAACAACCTGATGTTCTTATACCACTTGTTAGAAAAAACTATTATAGCAAAATAATTCTTTTTTCTCTTTGTGTATTAAAATGGGTTCCTCATTAAAATACCAACTTATTACCAAAAACAAATATTAACTAGAGTAGCATAAACAATAGAATAGTGAATCAATCACAAAGTGAGATACCGAATTTTTTACATGAAAAACCCAATGTGGGAAAAACCACGAGATCGTAGTCTACTTCAAACTTCCACCATCACCAATAATGATAACAAGTTTATAATAAGTCTTTTCCAGAATAACTAGAAGATCACAATAACATCAAGAACATATATCTTAGCTCAACAATAATACATCATCATTACCATAGATGGATTTCATGAAAAGAAAATTTTAAGTCTCACCAAGTGGGTATAGTAGAAAAGCATCTCAGAGAGGATAAACTACAATCGATATCCTTAAGATTATAGAGCTTATTATAAGGATTATTCATATAAAATTTGGGCCAAAAGCGACAAAGTTGCTTGATCGTCTAGCAAAAGCCTCAAAACTTTTATCTCTCCTCTTCTCTCTCTATTCTTTCCTTGTGCTATCATTGTTTCCATCATTTACATTCCTCTCTCTCTCGAGGCATATCTCCACTTCTCTCACCCCAACTTAGATACGTGTATGAGACTATCTCAATCTCTAACATGAGACATTTCTAAGAACAAGTAGGTCAAATCAACTTAGTTATGTCGAAATGATGATCATTTTTGACACTAACACATTGACCTCATTACAAACAAATACAACTTTAATAGAAATGTTTATTCTTGCTATCTTATAAAAAATATTAATTTGTACATGAAGCTAGTTTGGCTTCACAAGGGACCATAGTAATGATGACCATTTTTGACACCAGCAAATACACCTCATTAAACAAAAAAAAATACAACTTTTATAGTAATTCTATTCTTGGTATCTTATAAGAAAATATTAATTTATTCATTAAGATATGTCACTTAAGCTTAAGCTTAAAACTTACTTTTCAAAATGGAGGATATGCCACCAAAACATTTGTCACTCTTGATGACAAAAATAAAAAAGAAAATCATTAGCATCAATAAAAATTGAAGATGTATGAGGTATAATAAATAATATAAAATTTAGACACACAAGCATTGATTATATATTAAACTTAATTAAAAGATCATATATTAAGGTTTGCTTAAATTCAAGTTCACTAAAGACAATCAATAATACAACTCAATCATTCTAAGAATAATTTGGTCAAGGATAACATAAACAAGATTAGGAAAGAGAAAAATACACACTAGTCATCATTGATTATATCAAATATTTATGGATCCACTTCTTTTCGTATAAGCATGAGAGTATAAACTGTTTAATCAAGTTTTAAAATAAGTTGAAAGTGAAGAGATTGGATCACCATGTAGATGAAGTTGATAGTATCAATTTTGATAACTTTTGTAATGAAATATGGATATACAAGCACAATTTCTTTACTCAAGGAGCTTCCAATTGGAAATTTTGATGACATAGTTGAATTTATGGTTAAATTTTGAGGAAAAAATAATGTTGTAAAAGAGATTATTCATATTTTTGGTATACTCCTCAATTACATATAATAATTTTGATGATGAAACAAGAGACAACCATAGCATGGAAAAGTTACAATTTAATACCATGATATCAAGTTTGAACACTCAATAATGGCTTATGATACCATGATATCAAGTTTAAAAATTTTATTGGATCATTTGAGTACCCTCCTCTTTTTGTTAATGACAATGATAATTTACTTATTGATGACTTATAGGTTTGGTTACTTACATGCTTAAATTTTCTTGACTACTTGAGTTTTATTGATATTTTAGTTGAGCTGGGTTGATTAGTTGGGTTTTATTAATATCTTACTTGAGTTGACTCACATGTTATTTACGTTTGCTATAGTTATTGTTGTATTTGTTGAATATTTAACCTATTTGATGATTATGGTATGCATAAAAAAATTGATTATACTTTGAGTAGCTTAAAAATTGTGATATATTTAATGTCTTGATATTAAATTTGCATCCTTCCAAGCGAGGCTAAGAATATGGCGTATCTTAAATCCTTTAAAGGATTCAAAAATTTACGAGCATATGGACACAAGTCTTTTAATCTCCTTTGCCAATTGGTTGTCACTATATAAAAGATAGAGTTTCGTGAGAATAATGAATAATGCAATTGATAAGTTTAATGGGCTAATCCTCTCTTCAGTAAATATTTAGATAAATTGAGTTGATTTGATTTGAAGGAGTACTCTCCCGACTTTTCTAATTACCTAAAAGGGGTGCAAGATACAAACTAAAATTGAGTTAAAATTATGCTAGGCGATGATCTTGCCCGGTCTTGATGGTGGTATTACATGTCTTTTGATACCTTGGCCAGTTTCTCACCAACTCAAATGACTTGTTGCTCCTATAACCATCCTATTAGGTTGATAGGTTGAAACAAGTGAATACAAACCTTATTAATCATTGTAAGTGCCTAAGCATGAGAATTCTCTTGTGTTTGATCCTTCTCTTGAGTTGTAAGGTTTCTCTTATTGAGTCTTGTAAAGAGAGGTGTGTTTTGAAGTGTAAAAGTTGCTTGTGTAAGGGTCTTGGTCTTGAAGGAAGATTATTAGAGGTTACCATTTCAAGGGCTGAAAAATTAAGAGTTGTCATAATTTATAAATCAAACCGCTAGAGATGGTTTTCTCATCTCTTCTTATTACTTATGTGATTTACTTCTCAAATTAGCTTGTACAAAAAGTTTCTTACACATACTCAGTATTCTTTCTTCCGTTTGTTATCTCACATTAGATATAATATAGTTAAGTATCAAATTATTCAATCATCAGTTGAACTAGTGGATCAACTAATCCAACTATGGTCTTCAAAAAATAAATTAATTTATATGTTATATTAAATATATAAAACATGTGAATAATATTATGAAAATATTGCTATTATATATATATATATATATATATATAGGTTTAGAGTTTATAATTATGCTTAAGCATTATCTATTAGCATTGTGATATCATCATGTAGATTTAATATCTCTATAATTTAAATCATTAATACCTATCTTACAATTTCATTCCTAATCATAAGTAGAGTGCCATAACAGTAGAGCAATATAATCTGTCATTCATTTATAATGAATGCATAGATATGCTTCAAGAGGGCATATGAGCTAATAAATTCAATCTTACCTCTAAATATATAAAAACTATTTTTGTGATTTGAATCCTAATCTCTGGAGATGTTTTACTATTACATCAAGGCTTACCCTTAATGAATAAAGATGCTCTATCCTCAAAAAGAAAAAAAAAGAAAAAAAAAAGAAGATACCAATGATGGTAGATGTAATTCAAAAGGAAGAGGATCTCCACAAAAGAAAATATCCATATGATTAGAGAATATTCGAAAGGTGAGGGATTCATGATATCTAATGTCGAAGGAAAGAAATAATTGTTTTTCTTAAAAAAACTCAAAAGGGAGGAGAACCTGTTAGAATTATAATAAAGGTTAACTTATCTAGGAAGATTTGTTGTCTTTTAACAATTTGGAAAGAATTAGAAGCTTGCTTCCCATAAATGATGCAAATCTACAATTCGATGCGACATTTAAACCATTACATCCTGCTCCCTAAGGGAAGAAAGGAAAATGTAAGACCTGATCCATTACATTTAGCCAACTCATTATGTGCATGTAGAGATCTACAATTCGATGCGACATTTAAACCATTACATCCTTCTCCCTAAGGGAAGAAAGGAAAATGTAAGACCTGATCCATTTCATTTAGCCAACTCATTATGTGCATGTAGAGATTTCTCTCTCTCTCTCTCTCTCTCTCTCTCTCTCTCTCTCTCTCTCTCTCTATAAATACCGGCACGTTGTTGTTCTGAGCATAAAAAAATGAAGTCATTTTTGGGAATCATGTTCATCGCTTTCCTGCTCTTTCACCCCAGCGAGGGTACTCTTCATATATATGATGATCTCTCTACCTTTTTATATGTTTGATATTGTTCATTATACTTTATTGTACCAGCTTATATTTAGCTTTTGCCCGCATGATTTAGTTTTTAGGGTTTTGTAGAACTCAAAGCTGAGATTTTACTACAAGTTTGCAATCAAGATTCACACTGTATAAGATAGACATTTAGTTTACACACTCCAAACTCTCTCTCTCTCTCTCTCTCTCTCTCTCTCTCTCTTCTTTCCTTGTCTTCATTTCCTTTCTCTTAGTACACAGATGTATTGGATAAAAGAGCTTTTATTCTTTCCCTCCGATTGTTTGAATCTACTGGAGACACGATCAATGAATCAGTAACGTTGTTTTAGAGTCTATTGGTAATAAGATGAGATGGAACTTCATAACCTACGATAACTGATTAGAATCCTTCTATTTCTCTTTCTTGTGATCCGATTGTCATTGCAGGTGATGAGCACACGACGTGCAAAGTGGACACGTACTCCAGGGATGACTGCAGTCCTCATCGTTGCAGCTTCTTCTGCTCGCATTATGATCATGGAGTCGGATCCTGCCACCCAGAGAACGTCCACGAGTGCAGCTGCACTTACTGGTGTTGACATGCCTTGGCATGGTAGCAACTCATGTTGGAATGTAACGTTTGATTGCATCTAAATATGGGTTATCTTCCTAACTCTTCCTCAGCACCCAGTTGATAAGTCTGGACATACAAATATATATATATGAAGCTATATTTTCAATCTCTCTCTCTCTCTCTCTCATATATATATGAAAATATATCTATATTCTCTCTCTCTCTCTCTCTCTCTCTCTCTCTCTCTCTCTCATGGCCTGTGAATTTTTTATCCTATTCATTTAGGTTTACCTACCCCACAGATTAATGGATCAGATAGATACAGATACGTGGATAAAAATCTAAATTGCTGCTATATCATCATATTCACAACGGGTAAGATACCATACCCGGAATCCAACTAGATAAATCTATCTAGTGGGAAAAATCCAATCTGCTACCAAATAATCTAATGGTTTGATGGTATAATTGACTTCTATCTTAGGTTGAGGGTTTGCATCTTCATTCTAAAATTTTTTGTGCTACCAAATAGTCTAATGATTTGGCACTACAATTGACTTCTATCATAGATTGATGAGGACTTGAATCTTCGATCTAAAATTTCTATACCAACGTGAATCCAAATCCAACAAGCTATTCAGAAATTTGAATTAATCGAACTGAACTAAGCATCTACTTTTCTATTTAAACCTATTAAAAAGCTAGTTAAAGATTACTAAAATCCAAATTATATGGGTCAAATAGATACGAATACGAAAATAAAAAATCTGAATTACTGTTATTATCATTTCATAATAATTAAGATACCAATGAATTTTGTCATACTCGAATCCAAACCCGAATCTTAACCTAAAAATAACTTGGGAATTTTATCTTTCCCATAATCCATCTCAAATTCGACCGGAAGGTAATTGAGTGGGTTGGATCGATCTATGCATTCCGGAAATTTCTGACTGTGCGTGATATTTACTGCGAAACAAAAATGTGTTGTTACTACTTATTGACTAATCTTAGATTCGCGTATAGTCCGCCGCTATGATCCAGGCATCAATCAAGACTGCACTAATCTCAAAGCACAATGAACTCGGTCGAAGGCTTGGGTTGGGAAATAATAGACATGGCACTTTTAGATTGTACATTGTGATGACATTTAGGAAAGATAACGAATGATTTGATCTGAATATATTTTGTTACAGATTTACAACACATTGGGAGGCCCTATAACATATTTGGTTGAAGGTATTATAATCCTTCGGCATATGGTTCTTCTTACTGCTAATTTTTATGATCAAATGAGTTGATACAGACTTGCAAACGAGAGGATAAGACTATACATACGTATATTTTATCTTTTTTGTTTTGTTTTACTAAACTTCTTAAGAGATATAAATCATGGCAGAAGCCGATCAGAAGACATGCACAGTGGATATGTTCTCCATAGATGAATGCCATCCCGTGCGTTGTAATATATTGTGTGGAAAATACGATCATGGATTAAAATACTGCTCCTTCTGAGGACTTTCACGAGCGCACCTGCACGTATCGTTGAGTATTTCCTATCTACCTATTACTGTGTTTCATCAAAATGTCAATGTCTCTGGGGAAATAAATAAATAAATAAATAAAATGACCCTTTTTTTAAGCCTCCTTGCATTGGTTGGAGTTCTAAGATACAATGTGTATATCTTTCAAGCAACATGATTTTATTCGAACAAGCCAATTGATTTTGGGTAACCACCCACTTACAACAATTTTGTTGTCGAAAAATGGGTCATGTGCAGCATCTACACACACAGCAACAAGACTCATACATGTGGTCAAATGGGCTTACAATTCAATTTGGAACTCCACATGTAGCATTATGCTACAAGTCAAAAATTCGATTTGATTACCCACTCCATCCCCTCACACGTCGTCTCAGCATACGTTGGCCCCCCCCCCTCCTCGACTTTAATCCGCAGTCTCATCTCTACTTTCCACTCCAAGCACCAATTATGTTTTATCTCGTGCAACTAACATGAAAACAATTATTCGAGCAACCATCTAAACGGCTCCACCGACAAGTGCTACTTCCACCATTTACTTTTTACCTCAAACTACTGCCTGTAAACATTTTCACCTGCAGACGATCACCATGCCCGTTTAGGCTACAATTTGTAGTTACAATCTAACTTTGTTGCGTGACTTTAAAACACTTTTGATGGATTGTTCTTTGTTCGATGAACATGCTGCTTTTATCTTTATCTCATTCAGTTCAGAGCACATGCATCTAAAGATTAAGTTACCAGTATCCTGTGCAACTAATTCTGTCGGTTTAGTAAGATAAGTAGAACTCCTTTGGTCTCAAGCAGTCATGATCACAGCAAATTCCTTGTGTCACAAGTAATCAAAATTAAGCATACACTGCCAAGTCGAGAACCAAGCAAATAAACAGGGGAAAGAACAATGAATTAGTCCCCCTTGGTAAATTCACAAAATGTGGATCAAACATGTATAAGTAATAAAGTAATAAAAAAGATGATGGGAAATGTCATGTAAATTCTATTACTTTTTCTCCAGGAATCAGAGACGAAGGAAAAGAAGATCCAAAAACCAGTCCAGTTCAAGTTACCTTGCACTAAAAATTGGCTCAACATCTGCCCTTGGCTGCGATCTTCGAGTGTACTTAAGAAGCAAACCTTCTGAAGAGAGCCCTGGTACATGCAAGTCCCTGCAAGAACAGAAAACAAAAATTGCATATCTCAGCCGCTGAAACATTTCATATTTGGAATATGAGATTAACAAACTTAAGCTATTGGGACCTGATGTAGGGCTCTAAGTCTTTCCAATTCCATCTTGGACGCTCTCTGAAGAGAGCTGCAAACCGCTCGGCTGGCGTCGATGGAAGAGCTGAGACTCTGAAAGCACGGATCCAAGTTTCAAAGCCAAGCTTTTCGTACAACACTACACCCTCAAGCATTTTCAAATCTGCATGCATCCCAGAAGGAACACAGTGTCTCCATTTCTGCAAGAAAATCTCCAACTTCATCTTTCCTCCACCTATAGCTTGCAAAGCAAAGCGCAGGCAGACTTTTTTCTCATCTAAGCTCCATAAACTGCATCCTGAACTCTCCACCATATTTCCAAATGTTTCAAGGCAGTGAAGAGTAATGTTACGAGGATACCCATCAGCTTCCAAGATTGATACTACCTCATCTTCCTTGAGTGCATTTAAAGGCCACCCATGCAAGATAGAATTGTTCAAGACCATATTTAGGATTTCATCCATGGTCTTCTCATCAATGATCCTCCAGAACCCATCAATCTCTGCGGCTGAGAGGGCTTTCAGTCCATCCCTCAATTCTTGTTCGCTAGCTTGAATCTGCTCAAGCAGATCTTGCCATCTATATAGGCTTCTGATGTGCTGAAAATCAGTTTCCACATCCTCATCGAGTTTGTAAGGCCTCTCATTAAGAAGGGACTTCAATTTATCAAGGCGTGGGGCAACTAGAACTAATTCCATATTGCTTGATGCCACTTTGATCACCGATGGAACCACTTCATGGACTGCTGAAGTGTTTGATTTGCTGTCATTGCATGTATCTTTCATGCAGGGAGGAATTGGCTCCCCTGGGGGTATCAGAAATACCGAGTTGGATGTGCCGACAAACTTCATGGCATAAGTTGCCAAAGGAGTGCAAAGAACAGCTTCCTCATCTGTCTGCCCTCGTATTGTAACTCTTATTATACAGAGAAACAAGATAAAAAAGATAAGCAGGAATGTTTTTTGTCTGCCAAATCAAATACATATAAAGAGTAGGGATATCGCCATGGGAGAAAAAAATAATAAAAGAAAGGGAACAGTAGCTTTTGAGAATGTGGAAGCATAGTTTAGAAGAAATTACTAGATGGCAAACTTACAAAAAAGAGAATAGAAGTGAAAACTAGGACTAGCCAAAATGTCTTTCAAAGCAGAACTATGCAAGCCACTATGATTAAAGTATTATTTCAAAGCAGATTCAAACCTACAATCTCTCCCTTGATCTTATAGAATATGCTTCCAGATGAGATGCTTGAACTGATCATGATCTATCAGAAGATCATTCAGAGATTAGCTTATGTCGGGATTTATTCTGTCCATGTATCTACTACATATATGGATTTCCTCATTTTGACTGTAGTAGATGAACTGGTTCTACCATATGATAAGAAAAAAGAACTTAATATCTTTGCCATTGACCACTTTCTTGCAGGTAAGTATTACAGGCCAGAAACAATCATTGGAGAGAAACAAGCTTCGCAACAAAAAGTCATAAGACCATAAAAGAGACAGGTGGTTTAATTTCTTCTTTTTGTTTAATGGAGTATAATTAATAAAATCCCATTATGTGTATGAGCTCAAGCTTCTAGAGAAATCCAGAATTGCTAAATCTAGCATGGTACTGTGAGGTCTTTGAGCCTTATAATATTCATTACTATTTAATTCAAGTTCTGGGCATTGAAAGGCCAACTTGACCACCTTTGCTGCAAAAGATTATTTGCGACCATAAAAATTTCTTGAGTTCATTCTAGAATTTCTGATGGCTAACCCTTCTGGCATTTCCCTAAAACCTTGTAGAAAATTCTAAAGTTTGTTATGGAAAAACTAAGTTTGTTGCATTGAATGATAGCACCAATACAAGACAAGTATAACAATCAAGAACTGAGAATTCACAATCAACACTAGTGGATTAGGAGAAAAATTAGGGGCCTGCAGTCAAATTAAAGGGCTATATATATAAATAGGTTAATACCAAAGCCACTTGCCAGGCTGTAATGTGGCTGATGAGCAACAAAATAGCATGAAACAGCAGAATCACCCTTCAGGATGTCCCGAGCAGAGAAGTACAATGGAGATCACAACATGACCATTAAACAAAACAGAGGCTGAAGTCACTAACAAAAAACCTGTTCGTTGGAAGGATAAAAAAGCCTTTTTTTGGCCACAAAAATGTACCATTTCACCTAAGGTATACGACTATTAATCCACTTCCAACATCCATAACGGAAACTACACCCAAAAAATTTGAATCAATTAAGAGCACGCTTTTGCAATTGATCATCCATTTACTCGACTTCTATATTACATCGAAGGAAGGAAAATAAAACTCGCTATCCAAGGAGAAACAGGAAGAAGCACCATGAATGTACCAATTTCTACGACCCTAACTGTAAATTAGGGTTTAGCACAGAAACATCAAGAAGCCGCCAAGGGCTTAGAAGCAACGATATTAGGCAATGCAAAGGAACGAAGGGGATTCCGGCATCGCACTACGATCTAGCCAGACAAGGAATGAAGGGGGAACAAAAGATTACCTGTTGTGGAGGATATCAGGGAGGAGCGCTTCGTCGGCCTCGAGGAGGAGGAAATCGTCGTGAGCTCCGAAGAGAGAGTGGTAACGAATGGAGATGGAGGAACCAGGAACGAGATTGAGCACGGATTCGGCTGCCCCGCCCCACCCACCATTGGTCTCTCCTTCCATACTTCCCTCGCTCTCGCTCTCTTCCCGCGCTCTTTACTTTGGGTTCACCACAAGTGACGGCGCCTCTTTACACTTTTTGGGAGAACCTCGCCACCTGTTTCCCCTAACAGGCTGTTCGTCGGGCTATTGATGCATTAGGAGGTGGTCCCCGAGGGTGCGCGACACCCAACCACAAACCTTTCCCACTGAGCGTTCCCTGTCAAAAGCAACGGCTCAAGATGACCCGGCCGAACCCTGTCGATCTCAGTTGCGGAGCGATCTGGACCGTCGGATTTTGCGACCGGCATCATGGTACGCTGGGGTTTTCATAGGCCGAGAGGAGCGGGCTGCTTTTAAACCCTTCTCCCGGCTTCGACACGGCGAAGGCGGCAGCAGTAGAAGCAGAGGAGGAACAGTGCACGAGAAATGGTGAGATAAATCTGAACTCCTGTATCTGATATGTCTCCCTTGATCGACCTCTGCTTTTAGAATCGAGCCAGCTTCAATTCTTTCCGTTTACCGTCATGGCCATTTATCTGTACACCGTGCATTTTGTTCCGATCATGGCGGTTTAGAATAGGAACCGGTTGCGATGTATTTTTTGATGCCTTAAAAGTCTCCAATTTGCGGCAAGTTTTCAGAAATCTGCGGCAATTTGCACTATTCTCAGTAGTGGAGTCGTCTGGTTGTTAGATTTTTGGGTTCCCAGGGGGTTTTGTATTGGTCTATTGGTATGGAGTATCACGGTACTGTTCTTGGCTGTATATCTTCAGCTGCTGTCTTTTAGCTTTGTTGATTGTTAATGCGCTTTCTTGGATTAAAGCTCATAGGCGAATACCTTTACTTATGTTGTTCGTTTAGTACGTTATAGTGGCATTGCCTATTTTCTGCCACAAACTAACCCTTTTTGGTTGTTTAACCTTATAATTCAGTATTTAGGAAGTGTATTTGTTTCGTGTTTATATTAAGTGTACTGTTATATTTATTTGCTCTTTTTTTATTTTTTGTTCATAAATATACTAAACTCCTTGTTACAGGTATTCTGACAAAGTCCTGTTTCTTTTTCTTGTTAACATTCAATTATTGTTCTCGTTTTGTTTCAGGATAAATAAACAAACCCAAGTTTGCAGTAGCTTTATATTTTTTTGTTACTTGTTTGATGGGAAAAGCAGAGGAAAAAATTTGGCTTCAAGCTTTGTTTTAAATGTATGCTATCTTGATGATACTTATATCGAGTCGGTCCTTGTTAAGTTAATTTGTTTCACTTATGTATTTATGTATGCTAGCAAGGTATGCAATATCGTATCGTACCGGTATTTTGAGGTTGGCTCGGTACGGTATGATATCGTGTACCGAGCGATTTTATATATTTCTTCCTCTTACTGTAGCATTGTAGCACTGTAGCACGTTCCGTCCGATAATGGGCGGTCCACGTACCGATATGTCATCGGACCGGTACATACTGCCCGTACCGAACGGTACCATTCGAAATTACATACAATGATGCTAGTATACAACTAATTTATGAAGTGGTTTTTTAATTTGTTTTTCGTTGATTGTTGCATCTAATAGTTTGGGACAAGTGGTCAAATGCTTGAAGGTATTTGTGATTTCTTTGCTTGGTTGCTTTGCAGTCCGTTGGCATTGGTCCAGCTTATTCCCTGTTAGGCGAGTTTTATGTGGATTTGAGGGCAGTTCACTTGGGTTTTATCTAAAATTAATTCAGTACAAGTTAATCGGACCAATTCAATCAGATTTAAGCCGAACTAAGGGTTGTGATGTGATTGGTACTTTGAGATCTTTTATGAATTTAATTAGTTTATTGATGCATTCGTTATGGATTTGAATAAAATAAATTCGAAGGTACAATTGGATCATGAGACTAATATGAGCAATGGTATGTGATAGAGAGTAGTATGATTCTTATCAAGGGGTAGAACATTATATTGGTAGCAGGAATACAAAAATATTATAAGTGATACATACTTATAATACAAAAATATTATAAGTGAGGAGCACCATTCTGTCATGCGTATCAGCATCTATTATTTGGAGAAATAGATGGGAGGTTATTTGCATCAAGCCATCTCTAAATTATAATTTATTATAGTGTATATGATATTATTATCTTTTAATTATATATTTTTAAAATTAACATATAAAAGACTATTAAAAGATGAAGCTAAATATTATTTTAGAGAAATAGTTAATAAGATTTTTCATAATCTTATGGGTCCTAATGAATTAAATTAGTCAGTGTACTTATAAGTCCATGTGTTAATGGAAGGATTAAAAAAATAAAATGGAATGGAATATCTCATTTTATTCATTAAAATGAAATGAGTTTAATCAAATTTACATTTGTAACCTTATGCATGATATATGGTATTATTATACGCTTAAGATTGCTCTGGCTACTAATGTTTAAATAATTATAAGAATTTTATTTTGTAGGTACAAAAGAGGCATTGTCTTTTGTAGTAAAACTGAAACTAAAAGGAAAATATTTGCAAATAAGGGAAGAAATTTGCGGTCTGTCTCTCTCTAAGAAACCCATTGTCAGTTTATCCAAGTTCAACCAATAGAGATAGATGCATTATTAATCTCTTGCCAAAAGTGAGAAAGTTCAAAACTAGATTCAAGAGTCGTAATATGATCATTGACATAAGGAGCTGGATATCTAACATATGTACACTTCCCGAATCTCGGTTTATGCAAGATAGAAAAAAGATTATAGAATAAAGCATAGTCAATCATCAGTATTAAAAGTCCATTAACCGCTGTCATATGCTCTTTTTCTTCAAAATAAAGAGAAATTCCAAAACTAATTAAACCTCCATGACTAACTAAAACACTTGTTTCTTATTTCCAATCGAATTTGGAGTGAGCCAAAGCTGAAAGTGAGATTTTTCTGGATCTGGTTCTTCGGCTATTACTTTTATGCTATGATTCTCTATGATAGACACTTGTCTTGAAAATCTATCGATATAATATATACTGTTGCCACGACATCTTGTTTCGGTAACCGAGATCGAGATTCCATACCCGTAAAAATAGTTATTAAGTAGAAATAATGTTCGATCACCAAAGTCCTCCATCTTGATCCAAGTTTTGTTGTTTAAATCAAGTTGAAACAGGTAAATCTCCTTGATCTTACTGACGTAGACCAACAATATTTTCCCACAAGATTCAACCAAAAAGACACCACCATAGTAAGGTACGATAGGAAGTTCCATCGGTGGTGGTATTCCCAAGTTCTTGATGCGAAATGGTAGAATTTGGAAACACACTAACTGTCCATTGTCAAAACGTAAAGAATAGAATCGTCCTTGGAAGCTAACGGTTGACCACACAAGATATTCAAAATCCACACTTACTTCTACAGTCCATGATATATCTCCTGGCCTCCAAACAAGTAAACGTCCAGTATCTTTTGCAAGGACGACACAATCAGAGTTCGATGGGGATGATGACATGTAAAAAAATGTCGTTGAGAACTTGAGAGGTGGGAGGTACCATAATGCCTGCGAGAAGGGATTATACAGAGACATGGTATCTTTACAATGTCGAAGTAACCAACCATCAGAGGTAAAATAATGGAAGGTTTTCTGAAGAAAAAGTTTTGGGAGTCTAATCTCGAATGACGTCCCCTCATCGATCACACTTTGTAAGATGCATGAGCATTTATCATCCTGGTTGAATTTGACTAGCCATGGAGTTTTTCCCATAGTTGGGTCGTAGCTTGGGGCTGTGGTCCTCCACTTTTTACATGTGGTGCTAAGGCGTACGGCATTCTTAGGATTCATTTGCATCAATATCAACTCGATAATATCTATGGGAATGTAGGTAGTGGCATCATCAGTCCTCTGTAATTTTTGTTCCTTGTCGCTTGCCATAATCATCGTACATGTGCTGTAAATTATACTCGACACATCTTAGTTATGAAGAAAATAAAAAAGATTGATCTAATATTAGATGCATGCTTCTACAAATAAAAATAATAATAATAATAAAAACTTATCTAAAATTTGAGTTATATAAGGAGTTGAATTTGTCTCCCATATGCTTAACTTTTAGATGATGCAGCCCCGATTGTGGATAATGAAAATGTGATATCATCCACAGCCATTTATTTAATGGTCAAAAACCAATTTTATTCAAAAGCTGAAATTTCAAATGTCTTAGTCAGCCTAAACTAAGAGCTAAGAAAGCTACAACTTGTTAGTAGTGCTACAGAGCAGAGTTCAGTACTATAGGAGGTGAGGTTGCTCTAAAAAAATAAACATATTTGAAGCATCCTGAACCTCTTACATATAAAATTTTCATCTTCAACTCTATAAAAAATTTAAGTGAGGAACCACAAAATAACTATCAAACAAATTAAGTGAGGAACCACAAAATAACTATCCAATGTAACATTCGTCATCACATATCATAGTGGTATACGTCCGAGAATACTTTACTTATAGAATAGATATTTTATTCTCTCAACATTAGATGTATAAATGTAACATTCGTCATCACATATCATAGTGGTATAGGTCGGAGAATACTTTACTTATAGAATAGGTTCTTTATTCTCTCAACATTAGATGTACAAATGTAACATTCGTCATCACATATCATAGTGGTATAGGTCGGAGAATATTTTACTTATAGAATAGGTTCTTTATTCTCTGAACATTAGATGTAATATCCTTGGCTCATTAAAGTGAGGATCATTTTTTTCTAATAATGAATGAAAGAACTATTTAGTCATAATATTAAAAGTCACCATTTTCAATGATGTACTTCACAACTTGTTAGGGAAACAATATATTCAACTATCATCATATACATCTTATCGCCATCTTTAGTCTTGATTCCTAATTAAACTTTGAATTTGTTAATGAATTCTAAATTCATTATATAACATCAAATAAAAACCTTATAACAAATTAAATTAAAAAAATTGGCATCCCATGATTGTCTTGAACCATGGTTGAACCGATCTAATTTTGAATCAGAATCATAGTGAATCCAATCCAAATAAAACTAATTAGGTTAAGAATTAGATTGAACTAGTCTGGAAACACCTAACGTTAGCATAAATCAACCTCGAATGGTCTAGAAATAACCATGAACCAATTTAATACAATCGCATAGGCTTGGGTGCCAAACAATGAGTACTAGGTCAAGTTAGACCTCAAGCTTTGGGCCTCACTGGGTCTACGTCTTTGGTTTGATTCTCACTGGGGTTGCACTAGGCTAGAGTTAACCTAAATTCAATTTGATCCATCTCGATTGACCATTTCGACTCAAGCGAGTCTAGTCTTGGCCTAACCCAAGTTCCTATCGATCGAACAAGATCCAATAGTGGCCCATCAATCCAATTTTTAATCCAACTATTTATTATGAAATAATATAAAAAAAATTGTAATAAGTGTTGTAACACAAGTGAACTAACAATCATAAGCTATTTAATTTAACATGAACTTCAAAAAAGTATTTGGCATGCTTCAAATTAATTAAATACATATAAAACACTCTATCAATAAAAAGGTTTATGCTTTATGAAATTTGTTAACTAATGATTAAAAATTCAAGATGATTTCAAAGCATTGTAAATTCTAAGATTTAGATCATGCATCACAAGGTCATTTGATAACGTCATAAATTCTAAAATTTACATCATGAACCTTAATTTATTTTCTTTAAATCATATATTAAATTCATAAAGAATTCGAGGTAATTTAATAGAATTGTAAATTCTAAATCTTACATCATTCATCTAGATTATTTTGTAAGTCTACCATTAGATAATGTCTAAAATTCATAAAGAATTCGAGGTAATTTAATAACATTGCGATTCTAAATTTTACATCATTCATCCCATTTAGTTTCCAAAATTTTTAGAGTAATCAAGGTAATTTAATAAACTTGTAAATTCTAAAATTTACATCATGCATCTCTTTTTTTTTTTAAATATATATATATATATATATATATATACTATTAAATAATATTCTCAACTAAATAAAAAGATTATCAACATAAATTTATTGTTTTCGACTTAAATTAAAGAGATAATGGACTTACATAACTCCTAGAGAAGAAATGATCACTGTCCTTCGTCCCTCGATCCTTCAACTCTTTAGGATCATCGTTAGAATGAATAGGGGCACATCGTACCGCTTAAATAGGAGAGGAGAGAGAATGTTAATTAAGAAAGAAACTCTAATTTTTTTATTTTTTATTTAATAATTAATCAAATAATTATGATATTCCATATTTGCTCATTCAATAAAGGAAGTAGTCTTTACGTTTAAAAATAAAATTTCATTTTAAGATACACTTGTTAGGAAGTAAATTACGCTCTCATTAGAAACCGATAGTTATGGAATTTTTTTATTTAGAAAATAGAAATAAAAAATTGGTGATCACACTATGGTGATTGCATTTAGGAAATTAAAAATAATAATAGAAAAGAAAGAATTTGGCCCCCACGATTTACCTTTATGGTAAAAGATGTGGTCGGTATTCTTTAGAACATCCTTTTCGTTTTCCTAAATAGCTTATGGTCTATATATAATATTATTAGCGGGCTTTTACTTAAAAGAATATAACATTATTCTAAAAGACTCCTTTCCAAAATTTGGATCGATACTCTAAACGTGTGACATCATCTCTCCCAACGAGTAGATGATGAACAAGTTATTTCTCCTATGAGTGGAGACCATAGACCACCGGTAATACCTAATGTTAGAATCTCTCTCATTGACTGACCCATTTGGATTTAGCTTGAGACCACCATTTTTAGATTGATCTGATTGATAGAATTTATCTTCCATTGTTTGATAGAATTATCCACGAGAGCTCGACCATTGTTTCTTCCGATAGAATTATCTTCCATCTTCCTCATCTCTCATCGATGACTAATTCAAATCACCACCAACAAATCTTCTCTTTTTCAACAACAAAAAAAAAAATGATCGATTATGGTTTATCACTCGAAAAGCTTTTCACTATAGTTTCTGCCTTACATGATAATAGGACATGAAATTAGCTATTTTGTCTCAGTATTACAAAATCCTCCTAACATAGTGTCATAGATACAATGTTTGGTTGTGAGTCAATCAACTTTCAACTTTCTAACTTGAAACCAGGAAGTCCGAGAAACTTAACTAGCGGTGAGAACTTGTGCTAAGACATGCCCAAATCAAAATCCACAACCATAAGAGATGTCGAGCAATACACCAACTATCTCTTGTCCAATAACAAAATGCATACCCACTGAACTTGTAATTTTCTCTCTCTCTCTCTCTCTGGTTTATCGAAACTTTTTTTTTTTTTTGGTTTTATCCTACGGCTTAAATTTTCTGCAACTTTGACAATTAGTTTTAAAAACTTCATAATCCTAAGCTGAAAAATAATGTTCAACTTTACAACTCAAGTTTCTGTGTATGTTTCGGAAAATATATAGAATCAAGATAGATAGATAGATAAAGATAGATAGCATAAAATAATAAAGATATAAGCAACATAAAACACGACTCCCGACCAACACATTGCTTTTCTACAAATATTTGGTCGTTGATGCTATCTGCATTGTATAGGTGCTTATCAAGTTGATATGGTTTTTGACTGTAGTTAGCGTTTGTTCTAAGGTAGATGTGAATTTGCAGAGCAAGTTTATTTAGGTGTCGAAGAAACCAGACTTGGCCCAGATGTTTTTTTTTAATCTTTCTTGATTCGTAGTATTTAATTATTTAATATTAATTAATTATAGGTTGTTACCCTCCCTATTATATGTCCTTTGAACAAAAAAAAACTACACAAATCAAATCTTTACATGTTTCAACTTCTCATCTTTTACCCCAGAATTAGAATTAGAATTAGAATTAGACTTGAACAAATAAATACAAACCAAACTAGATGATAAAAAAGCACTGAAACATCAGAGGATAGACAACAAGAAAACCTGAATCTCGACCAAATTGTTGGCATGGAGAACCGGGAGGCCGCATCGCTCCACGTACTGGCTTATCGAAGCACTCACTCCGCAAGCGCACTTGCTGCAATCCACGTAAGATTATTTACCATCAGACCTAGCTACCATCACCTCGACTCCCTTCCGTCTCATCTCGTCTCGTCTCAAACACCATAAAAATCCCTCTTTTTTTTTCTTTTTTTTTTGTTTCATTTTATGATTGATTAACCTCAAAAAACCAAGGAATGAAGGAAGGAAGGAAGGAAAAATAATACTTGGAGGGTGAAGTTGACGTGGTCTCGGACGGGGAAGAGCTGCTTCTGCGCGGCTGCGTTTACGTCTTCGAGCTTTCTGTGTTAGGTTTATTGTGGCCCCTTTAATGATTGGATAAGATAACTGATTGGATTCCGTTTAGATATTTTAGCCAATAGATTGAGTCCATTTACGGAACGATTCATCAAGAGATAACCTTGATGGGAGGAACCTATAAAAGGATAGGACCTCTAAGGGGAAGAAAGTGTGTTATGTTACATAGGATTTCAATTATTCTCTCGACTCTCTCCCCAAAACCCTCTCCCCAAAAATCCATCAATCTCTGAGGGTCCTGCCAAAGGATAGGAAGAGAGGAGAAAGGGTCTACTCTTGTACTCTTTCAGATTGCGCGTGATTGGAACGGTCGGATTAAAGACGGTGCTTGTAGCTATCTTGGATTAAAGACGGTGCTTAGCAGATCAACGGGATCTCTGAACATATGGCATCAAAAGGTACGCATCGTATAATTAGATCTATGCATTTGATTTCAATCCTGGCATATAGGTTATTTCC